>JAFVLL020019567.1:0-58157 GCA_021397915.2 Tor tambroides
ACATACACCAGTGGAATCTACACTGAACTCTCTCTCTATATATATATATATACTTTGGACCAACTTTAAAAAAAAAAAAAGATCTTGTATCAGCCAATAGTATTTATTCATTTTCTTCAAACTGTATTTATGGTTTTGTTCAAACCTTATACTATGGTTATTATGGTATACTATGGTTTAATATTAATCTCTTTTCTTTTCTAAAGACAAAAACATTCATACAAAGCAAAATTATAAAGACCATACAATACTTAATGTATTTTCTTTAGGCATAAGCCGAAATGTTTCTTAATGTAAGCCAATGTAATGATTTTTTTTTTTCTAGGCTTTTTTCAATCAAAGGGATAGTTCACCCAAAAATGAAAATTACCCCATGATTTACTCACCCTCAAGCCATCCTAGGTGTATATGCTGCCCACAGCTCTGGGGGGGGGGGGGCTCCTGAAGTGAAGTGAGGTGAAGTGAGGTGAAGTGAAGTGAAGTGAAGTGAATTGATATGTTTGTGTAAGAAAAATATCCATATTTAAAACTTCATAAACTGTAATATCTAGCTTCCTCTAACTGCCGTACGCATTTACAAGAGAGAGTGACGTAGGTGTAGCGTAAGCTCATTTTTTAATAAAACTCCAATTGTGTTTATTTAAAGGAATAAAGTCTGAAGGGTGAGTAAATTATGGGGTAATTTTCATTTTTGGGTGAACTATCTGTCAGGATTCTGGACAGTCTGTGTGTGTGTTTTGATCTCTACGCGCTCCCTGTGTTCCTGTGTGTGTATGCCCATAATTGGTCTTCCTGTTCCTGTCCTCATTGAGGGTCATTATTAGTTGATTTGGTTCCAGGTGTGTCTAGTCATCCCCTCATTACGTTCAGTATTTATAGTGTGTTCTGTCCTGTGTTTCCTGTCCAGTCTTAATTGTCATTCTGTGTTCATTACCCCAGTGCTCGCTGTTTCCTGGTTATTTTGTCATTAAAAGACATTCCTTTGAAGAATCTCCTACGTCTCCTCGTTTTGTGCTCTCAGCGAGCATGACACTATCCCTTTAAGATAAAATTAAATAATTTTTTTTTTTATTTAGTTTACTTGCTATAAATAAAGACAACCTTGAAATATAATGTTTATTGTGATTTGTTTAAAAATATGCATCATATTTTATGCACAAAAATAAAGTAACACCAACAAGCGATAATACGATTTAAACAAATTTGTTTCTTTTAATTTTTTTTTCTATGCAAAGTAGTATTTTTTTTTTTTTTTTTTTTCTATGGAAAGTATTACAAACTTTATTTTATGGTCCAATTCTCACTATTAACAAACCATTAACTACAACTTTTGCCTCAATAAACTCCTAATTTGCTGCTTATTAATAGTTAGTAAGGGAGGTATTGGGTAGGATTAGGGATATAGAATATGGTCATGCAGAATATGTGCTTTATAAGTACTAATAAATAGCCAATATGTTAATAATAGGCATGCTAATAAGCAACTAGTTAATATTGAGAATTGGCCCCTATACTAAAGTGTTACCTTTGCTTTTAGATAAACTAAACAGAACAGGTTTAAACTGGAAATAATGCTTTTTGATTAGACCAGTATAAATTGTATATGAAATAAAAGACAGTGTCATTTCACTTTTTTCATTGTAGTGAGCTGCAATATTAGAAATAAACTACAAATCTCAGTACGAATAGTCCTTTGAAACAGATTCCAGAAAACACAGCAATGGAGTAATCTGAGGACAGCAACATACTTATTTCCAACTATTTATAATGCAAATAAGCTTTTTTTTTAATTTGTATTAATATTAAAGCATGCAGAGTATTTGCAACATTGTATTGCATTGCATGTTCTGAAAGTACAGAAGCATTTAAATATCATCCTATATCGTCATATTATTGGAGAAATAGAGTGACAACTGATATTTATATCATTTTATGTAAGTATCTGTTACACAGTTATAAAAATCTCATTGATTTACATTGCAAGCATTCATCACTCTTTGTCCACATAAATATCAGAATCTGCACTAAATTGCATATTTTGCTCCGTTTGGGCCTCTGAACAAAACTGAGATGTGTATGTTTTTCCTCCATTTTCTCACTAAATTATACTATATGAATACTATAAACAGTTTTTTCATTTAAGTAATTTAAAATAATTTAATTATTATTTTAAATTAATTTACAATTTTCTTTAAAATAATAATAATAATAATTTGCAGCCTAAATTGGCCGCACACGTTGCCCTGAATCATTGTTTTGTGAATGCATTCCTCTATAATTTGTGCTGTTTGTGTGACTGTTTGTTTCAATGAGGCTCCAACCTGATTCTCCAACACACAAGTGATGCTTCTTTTCCACAGCAATCTCCCTCAAACATTCACTCTCTGGAGCCGCTCTCACAGATTGCCAGAGTGGCTTAATTTTCTGGGAGGAAGGCTATTTTCTCTGCTCCATGTCCCTCAGCAGAGGGCCGGTGTCTATCAGTCTCCTGGTAGCGTGTCGTGGGAGTTGTTTCAGGACAAAGGCAGGACAAGAAGAAGCGCAGCCGAGGGTATCCACGCTTACTCCGAGGAGCCCAGAGAGAGCAGAACAATTGCTTTTATAAGACGACAGAATAGAAAAACATCCTGTGGGCCTCTCCCTTGTGTGGTCATTGATCTAACGGCTGTGATTTTGGGTGGGAGCAGAAAGACCCGTGCGCAGAAGCGTCTCACCTCATTGATGTTTCCCCCAGCGCTCACTGTAATGGAAAACACTTCACGCTGAGTGCCAGCAGACCTGATCTCTACTCAATCCTGTGGCACATCACAAACTACTCCCACTTTCCTGCTGAAACACATTAGGTATGCTCAGAAATAGGCATCTTCTGTTGAAGTTCAGTGACAGTAAATAAGCTTTCTATCCATTCAGGTTGAGTATGTACTGTGTTTGAACCTGTTTGAGAGCTGGTAAAGGATTACTTCCTTAACAGTACCATTGACAATGAGAAAGACTGACTTCCAATACAGTTGCAGTGTTTGAATGACGGAAAAGACAAAACTGACTTCAACGTATATAATATTATCATGTAATTATATTATTATTTCAATAGTTTTGAGAAGATTCAAAAGACCTGGAATGTAGGGCATGACTGCTGTTATAGTATGTTTAGTTCGTCTTATTTCAACATATCAGTGAAGATATAGAGTGAAGTATCATGTTATGCAAGTATCTGCTATACTGTTATAAAGATCTCATTGACTTACATTACAAGCATCAGAATTTCATCTTACATATAATTCAAATTTATCAGCATAAACTGAATTTCATAATTTTACGCAGTTTTAATAATATTGATATATTGATATATATGATAAGTATTCTCACTATATCATACTATTTAAGCAATAAAAGCCTGATGCATCAAATATGCTAGAAAACAGGTAGGAATTTTTCGTTTTTAAAGAATATTTTATCTAAAAGTTCAATAAACTCTTCCATTAAAACTATATATTTTTACTTTCTATTATTTAATGTATATGGAGGCCTGTTTCAATCACTGATTAAAAAATAAAAAAGGTAATTGTGACTTTTTATCTCACAATCCTAACTCTTTTTCTCAAAATTGATAAGGCAAGGCAAGTTTATTTATATAGCACATTTCATACACAGTGGTAATTCAAAGTGCTTTACATAAAAGAAAGTGAAAAAGTCATTAAAAATAATAATCACAGCAATAAAAACAAGGAATTAAAAATAATAATAAAAACAAGGAGTTTTAAAATGATATAGAAATTGATTTAAAATGAATTTAAAACAGTTAAGAATAGAAATGATTATACATAAATTACAGTGCAGTCAGTTCGGACGTAGCACAGTGCTTATTCAACAAATGCACAGCTAAACAGATGAGTTTTGAGTCTGGATTTAAATGTGGCTAATGTTTTAACACATCTGATCTCTTCTGGAAGCTGGTTCCAACTGTGCACGGCATAATAGCTAAAAGCGGACTCCCCTTGTTTTGTGTGAACCCTTGGTATTTCTAACTGACTCGATCCTAATGATCTGAGTGGTCTGTTAGGTTTATATTCAGTGAGCATATCTGCAATGTATTTAGGTCCTAGGCCATTGAGTGACTTATAAATGAGTAAAAGTACTTTAAAATCAATCCTAAATGTAACTGGAAGCCAGTGTAAGGACCTGAGGACTGGTGTGATATGCTCAGATTTTCTGGTTCTAGTCAGAATCCTGGCAGCAGCGTTCTGGATGAGCTGCAGCTGTCTAATGGTCTTCTTGGGAAGGCCGGTGAGGAGACCATTACAATAATCCACCCTGCTGGTGATAAAGGCATGAACAAGTTTCTCCAAGTCTTGACTGGAAACAAAACATCTAATTCTTGCAATGTTTTTGAGATGATAGTATGCTGATTTAGTTACTGCTTTGACATGACTACTAAAACTAAGGTCTGTCTCCAGAATCACCCCAAGATTTTTGACTTGATTTTTAGTTGTTTGACCCCTAGAGTCAAGGTATGCATTCACCTTGAGAACTTCATCTTTGTTTCCAAATGCAATGACTTCAGTTTTCTCCTTGTTTAACTGAAGAAAGTTTTGGCACATCCAACTGTTAATTTCATCAATGCATTGGCAGAGGGAGTCAATGGGGCTATAGTCATTTGGAGATAAGGCTAGGTAAATCTGGGTATCATCAGCATAGCTGTGATAGGCAATTTGGTTCTTCCTCATTATCTGACTTAGTGGGAGCATATACAAGCTAAACAAGAGCGGTGCAAGAATTGAGCCTTGTGGGACTCCGCATGTCATGGCCGTCCACTTAGACTTATGCTCTCCTATACTCACATAATAACCTCTCCCTTCTAAGTATGACCTGAACCATTTGAGTGCCATCCCAGAAAGCCCGACCCAGTTTTCCAGTCTCTCTAGAAGTATGTTATGATCGACAGTGTCAAACGCAGCACTAAGATCTAGTAGTACCAGCACTGATATTTTGCCAGAATCAGAATTAAAGCGAATATCATTTATTATCTTAATGAGTGCTGTCTCTGTGCTGTGATGCACTCGGAAACCAGATTGAAAATTGTCCAGGTATCCATTTGAGTTTAAGTAGTTGTTCAGCTGATTAAAAACTACCTTTTCAATAATCTTACCTATGAAAGGAAGATTTGATATTGGTCTATAGTTGCTCAATATGGTGTTATCAAGATTGCGCTTTTTCAGAAGGGGCTTAACAACTGCAGTTTTAAGGGATAAACTGATAGTTTACATCTTGCAATTCTGACTTTTTTTTTTCCTCAATTGCTTGATATAAAGTCACAATTCTTACTTTTTCCTCAGAATTACTTGATATAAAGTCACAATTGCAAGAAAATAGTCTTTTTTATCCTCAGAATTGTACTTCATAACTTTCAATTGCGAGAAAAAATTCAGAAAAAAATTTGTATATAAAAAAAGTCATAATTATGAGGAAAAAAGGCAAAATTGTGAGATAAAAAGTTGCAATTTCCTTTTTATTTTTAAATCAGTGGTGGAAACAGGCTTTTGTACATATGTCAGGCTTTTCAGGGTCAGAAATAAGTGTAATTTACATCAAAATAGTGATTAAAACATACATATAAAACAATAAATACAGGGACAAGTTCACAAAAACAAAAAAAAGACTAACATTTAGTATATTATTTCAATAGTTTTGAGAGGCTTCATGAGGCACACGAGTTGTATGGACTACAATTACAGTACTTTTAAACTTTTATCGTGCTTTTGTCATATTTTTTTCACCACTAGAGGTTGCTTATTCAAAACAATCAAAGATGTAGAGCATGAAAGAGCGTGGAATCATGGGAGTTGCTGTCTTTAATTCACCAGATGACGGAAATTAATCTGACAGACTCACAAAATCATATTCATGAGATAAATGTTACATTTGATCACTTAAATTCATTATATTTAAATTATATTTTAAATATAAGTACAATATAAAAACGTGCACAATAAGTGCACTGTATCAAATGATTAATTTAAATGAAGTAGATAGTAGTTAAAGACACTTAATATAAAGTGGGTCCATGTGTTCTAGTGATTTTTGTATATTTTAATGCAAAATTCATGAATGTTATCTGATTGTCCAGATTTGAGAAGGGATCAAAACACTTTCTGCTTCCCATAGTGACGCTCACATAGTGTTTGTGTGCTTTTTCACGATTGAAGTGGACTAGATGCAATATTTGTCAAATACACAGATGTTTGAGACGTTTTCATGAAGCAACAGAATCACTGGTGTCAGAATAAACATGAAACACAAGTCACTGTTGTCCTCGTTAAATCCATGTACCTTGGAATTATTAAATTAAATGGAATTATGTCCATGCACCTGAAACCTAATGATTTTTTTAATGACATACATACCTTTCGTACAAATTAAGTGAATTATGTTAAAATAAGACTTGCTTTAAAATTATAGTCTCTATATGGTATCCACCTGTTCATATGGTCTTACTGGTGACCGTTTGGCCAATCTCTGCTAGGCAACAAGTGTAGTACAAAAAACCGTTAACCTCTGATAAGTACAGAGATCAAAGCTCACTGAAGGTGTTTGCTGAAAAGCCCAGGCAGAATTATAGATATCAAGGACGTTCAAAGCATCATCAATCATCTTGGCAGCTTTCCAGCCTATAATTGGGCAGCCGTTTCAACTGGCCTCTCGGACCTTTATTTTCCATGCTAAGGCCATGAGAAATTGGTAGAAAAAGCAGCTACTGGAGAAGCATAATCCTAGAGACTAGCTCAAACCCCACTAATGAAGGTCAGCGGGTGTATGAAAGAACTGGAGAATAATATTTTGCTATCAAGTATACAATATTGATACATTTCATTTAAAAATGCATGCACAGTTTCTGTAAAGGATTTTCATATGCTGAAAAAAAACAGTAACATCTAAATTAACTAGTTTTATTCAAGAATATTATTTATATGATATACATTAATTAAAATCAACAAAACTCATTTATGGGTTAAGTCAGGTAGAAGTAGCTGACAATTGAATATAGTATGTGTTAACTAGTAACTGACAAGAACAGCACCGCAGAGACAGAACTGATGTACGGTACTGTGCAAACGTCACGTTAGATGACGATTAATTATCTTCTGCTTCAGTTTGCCAGATGGACATATAAATTTTATGTCTACAAATGCTCCTTTTGCAAATATCATCATAATCCAGCAAGATTTTTGTGTGAATGAGGAGTCCAATATATAATTAATGGTTGCATGATAAATATGGTCTTGATTCATTGATGAACATCGCAGGAAGAGTGATGGGGATGGAGTGACAAATGCAGGGCGACAGAAAGAGAGATTTTTGTCACACATATGTGCTCAAACACAGAAAATAATAGAGAATCTTATGCAAAATGCACTGGTATGGATTCAGTGTTTCTGTGCGGTTACTCAACACAAGTACTACACTTATATAGTGAGATGAATTAATACAGAAATAAATGCTTTAATGCGGCAGAAGTATGGTGAATACTTCATATCACACAACCTTCATATAAGAGAAGACACAACCCTTAAGAACAGTGCTAAATTCTAGTATATTTAGAAATGAGTTCAGTGTGTGCCATCTAATATATCATTATGGGAAATATGGAAATATTTGCTTATGTAATTATTATAGCTCAAAAATCAGGGTATGGGACCAGCGCAGATAAAGAAATACCAGATACATTCATCCATTAAATGACTCGAAACAAAAATAATGCTTTTTAAAGCAGAAGTTAAATTTACTAACCTAAAACTGAAAACCTAAAAACAAAAGCACAGAGTGACTGCAATATATTTTGATTACCTAATTAATAGTCACTTTACAGTTAAGAAATACACTTTTTTGTAGGTTCAAAATTATACATATGGCACATTTTTATTGTCCAACTACAAATATTTTAGCAAAATGTATATTTTAGTCAGAATTATTACGCTCCTACTTTATTGCACTTCATCTGTTTTTAATGCATTACAATGTTGCATTATTAATTATGTCATTTAGTTATAGAAAGTAATGTTACGTTACTTTTACGTTTCTTTTTCTCATCTGGGCTGGGCTTGCTTGTTTGTTTTAAATATAAAAAGTTTTGTTTTTGTCAAATTCAAAAGCCCTTTCACACCAAAAGAGAAATGAATAAGCCTCAGGCTGAAGGAAATATAAATTCACTTTGTTCAGTAGAGGGCGCCGCTCAAACAAACCTTTCAGCTGTGCTTCCATTCTGGATTGCATGAAGAATAGAATGCAGGAGAAGAAAGTTCAATACTCTTCAGCAATAAATAAAAAAAAGAAACACAAATGTTATGTTTATTTAAATTCATTTTTGCTTATTAATATGGTTGAATTGGATCATCGAACATCAAGTTCCCTATTACTCTGATGCAATCTTTCAGAGGTTTCCTATTGTTGTAATAACTCCCTTTTCCATATGGAGTAAACAGTCAAAATCCTATAAGACCAGTGAAAACAAAGTGTAACGTGACTTTACTGTGTTTGAGGAACAGAGATGGCATAGTTCTTCAGAAAGATAGTACATTCTTTGGCTTGACTTAGTTCAACTGATCTGAAAGTGGGGATTTTTGGAGGGGATTTTTTTTTCTTTGGTTGGAGGGGTGGAGGGGATTTTTTTTTCTTTTGTTTTGCCGTAGATGAAAAGGCATTGGAGTCCAGCTTTGCAGAGAGAGCTCTTGCTAATCCTGCCATTATTAGTCCATGCCTTTAAATGTTAAACCAAATTAAACCATTGCCTTCTAGAAAACTTGCTTTGACGAGTTTAATTGTGACTAACGCAAGAAAGTTTTAAGGTTGACCATTTTTTAGGAAATCTGACTGTCAAGCAAGTTAATAATATTCTTTGAGTTTTCTGTTGGACGTCGATTGATGCTTGATTGATAATTTCAACACTTAAATTGACTGGGGTTTTTTTTGTTTTGTTTTTTTTTTGATTCCTCATGATATTTTCCTTGTTTAATGACTCCTTGATTCCCTAGTGAATATTTTACATGCGCTTTTAACCAATCGCCTACTATGTACACAATATGTACTACATGTTACAGATATGCATAATTAAGATTTTGTGTAAGTAAACAAGTCTGGTGTGTGTGTGATGGGTAAGCTGGACCAGAGCACAGCATGGAAAAGGTTAATTGGGTTTGTTGACCATCTGTTTCTCTAACAGCAGTGAGGCCGCATATCAGAGGCATGAAGACAGGCCTGCATAATGAACTGCAGCAACCAACATTAAGTAAATCAAGTGGCAGGACTTGCATGAAGCTGCCAATTGTTTAATGGAGCAGAAGTGTATTTCATCAAGTTTCTTGGCTTTCTCTGGTTTCCTCATAAGAAACATACTTTGTGTCATCTCTAAATTTTAATGTAAACTGGTGAACTCCATATGGAGCAATAAAATCAAGACGTGAACATGTTATTATAATATATAATAAATAATATACTTTCAATTTTTTGCATATTAATTGCAACAAAAAAACATTAGAAGCAATTACTTTAATTTCTTGAGTGTATGTAATTTCATAATTATATTGTCAATTAAAATATGGTTAAAGAGCATTTCTCAAGTGAATGTACTGAATATACTGTGCATTTATGGCAAACTGAAATATACTTTAATCTAATTTCTACTGAAACTTGTATGTATTTAAATTAGGGTTGCAAAGGGGTGGAAAATTTCAGTAAATTTGCATAAATCAAATTTCCAAAATTTCTCAAAGTTTTCAAAAATAAAAAATCCCAGAAAGCTTCAAAAAATTCTGGTAATTTTCCACTCTGTTGAAACCCTAATTTAATATATTTGTAATTACACATTTGGGTAACACTTTATAATACTTTTCATTAATAAAACATTAACATTAACAGTTCATTATTCAATATATATTCAAATAGCTACAAATATGAGATAATGTGCGGTTACACTGTATTTTAAGGTGTCCTTGTTACAGTGTAATTATACATTTATGTACTGAGTAAAATTGATTAACTACTTGTATTTACTATATGGTTAGGGTTAGGATTAGGACTTGGTTTAGGGTTACTTGCATGTAATTATGCATAATTTGTTATTATAATAGTAAGTACATGTGTAAAAAGGACACCTTAAAATAAATTGTTACCTAATGTGCTTGTAAATATTTATTAATATTTTAATATAATTTATTAAAACCAAACCTAGATTCTTCTGAACTTCATAGCTATTTCTAAGTTGCCCTTTTTGCTGAAAGTTCTGGAAAAAGTGGTTTTAAACCAACTTACACTATATTTAATTCTAACTACATCCTTTTCAGTCTGCTTTTAAGGCTAAGCACAGTACTGAGTCTGCTCTATTAAGAGTAACAAATGACTTCTTGTTATCAGATGACTCTGGAAACTGTGCAGTCCTTGTTCTGTTGGATTTAAGTGCAGCCTTTGACACTGTGGACCATTGCATTCTGTTAAAAAGATTAAATCACGAGGTTGGCATCTGTGATGCTGCCTTAGACTGGTTTGAGGCTTATCTGTCAAATAGGAGTATATCTGTAGAAATTGGAGAATTTTCATTACCCCCAGTGCCAATCACCTGTGGGGTGCCACAGGGTTCGATTCTGGGTCCAGTTTTATTTTCCCTTTACATGCTTCCACTGCGCTTGATCTTTGAGCGTCATAAGATCTCCTATCACATCTATGCAGATGATACCCAGCTCTATATACACTCAAAAAAAAAAGTTGTTGAACGAACTTAAAAAAATTAGAGTAAACTTTTCCACGAAATTTAATTACATTTTTCCAACAAAATCTAATTTGTTTGAAATTATTTGTTGTAATCTTGTTGTATAAACTTAAATTCCTTCAGTGAAGACTACAAAAAAATTTAGTCGTCTTACTAAAATAATTAATTGAATGAACTCAATTTAATTAAGGGCAGGATTTCATCCAATAAATATGTGTAGCCCCAACTCATAAAAAACTATTTATATGATGAAATGTAATTGAGTTGGGCCAACTCAATATGACTGGGAATATTGCTTAATGAAATTGATACATTGATGAAGTGATTTTTTTACGCTTGTTGAACCCTACACTAAAATGCTTAGCTAGATAATCAGGCAGCATCCTTCTACACGAAAAAATCATCGCTGAATTTATTTAATTTTAGGTATTATCCAACTTGTTAGGCATAGTATAACATAGTATTGTTACATCTGTAGGATGCTCCATAGTTGTTTCTTTAGTATAAAAAACACACTTACTTCATGTTAGCAGGTCCTCAACCCAAGCACATACTCTACACTTCTACCACAATGGTAACCCCAAAAACACTAATGAAACTCTTTTAAATACAAAACACATAAAGAGCATTATTAAACATTAACAAGTCTCAAAACAAAGACATCTTAATAAAAATGCCTGAAATAACATTGTATTTCAAGATTTACTCTCCTTATCCAGCCGTGCAAAGCATGATGGGAAGGGGAAATCCACTTCCTAGTCATAAAAAGTAAAATAATTTATGCCCTTCAAATGAAAATATTGAGTTGAGTCAAAATCTAAATCGTTTCATAAGTCAGTTTAGCACAATGCAATTGTATAAAGGGGAAACCTAACATAATTAGCAAAACGAAAATGATTTTTTTAAATAAACTGAACAGTGTTGAAAATCATTTTTTTGAGTGTACATCCAGTTGATCGAACGAAAATATTCTTGTTGACTCAATTAAACAAAATTTGTAAACCCACTTTTTTAAAATTACATTGTTTAGATTTAATAAAATTAAGTTGGGACCATTTTTACCAAGAGTTATGTTGTATGAGCTCATTTTAATTAATTAAATCGAACAAAGAGCAAAAATCATTTTTTTGAGTGTACCATTAGATTCTGGTAGTGATTCAGTTTTATCTCTGCTAGCATGTCTAAAGGATATTAAAGAGTGGATGGATGAAAATTTTCTTCAGTTAAATGAAAATAAGACAGAGGTTATCCTGTTTGGCTCCAAACCGCAGATTGACAAATACAGTGCTTTCTTGGGGCATCTTCAGTCAAACAATCGCTCCTATGTTAAAAATCTGGGGTCATCTTTGATTCTGATCTGAAGTTTGACAAACAAATAAATTTGGTGGTCAGGGCCAGGTTTTTCCAGCTAAAGCAACTTCGAAAGTTAAAGCCCTTCTTACTTTTAGGGATTTGGAGACCGCTATTCACGCTTTTATCTCCTCAAGGCTTGATTACTGCAACGCCTTGTATGCTGGAATCAGTCTTACGATTATAGATAGTCCAAAATGCTGCAGCTCGTTTCCTGACTGGGACAAAAAAAGGGAACATATTTCACCTATACAGGCCTCTCTCCATTGGCTCCCTGTGAAACAAAGAATTGATTTTAAGGTTTTAATTTATGTGTTTAAAGCTCTACATGGACTTGCCCCTATTTATATATCAGAACTTTTAGGTTTTTATTCTCCTCAGAGATCATTTAGATCTTCAGTCCAGCTGTTATTAAATGTCCCGAAATCTCATTTGTAAACAAAAGGAGACAGGTCTTTAACACACTACCCTTAACGATTAGAGCTTCTCCTACATTAAGCGTCTTTAAAGCATCAATTAAAACCTACCTTTTTTCTCAGGCTTACTCATAGCTTGGTTTTATTTTGTATGCATCTCTTAAATTCTAGCAGTTGTAGTTTTGGGATGTAACAGGTTATGACTATTTTTTGAGCATTATAAATTTTTGTTTTTATTATTCTTTTAAGTTATCGGATTGAATACTTGTTGGGTCTGTTTTACTATGTGTGTATTTTGCTCTGCTGGTGAAGTACTTTGGTCAATGATTTATCATTATATAATGTTTCTTAAACTATTTATTTAGTTATTATGAAGTGTTACCCACATTTGTAATGAAGTGGCAGTTTAGTACATTTAAAGTATATTTTAACATTAAATGTAAAATCAAAAAACACATTACAGTTAAAATTATAATCAAGTACTTGACATGTTTTAGTATGTTAGTCAACACAAAACAAGTGTACTTCTTTAAAGCACAAGAAAAGATTAAAACATACTGATTTAAAATGTCCTATAAAGTAAAATGTTTAATTTCTGTGAGTCAGTGCACGAGCAGCATTCTTCATTTGCTCCATCTACGTTCATTAAGCAGCAGTAGATCACATGCAAACACGTTCAGTGTTCTCCTTATTGCAGTGTGTTTGTAGGCTGACTGTAAATGTGTTGCCGAAAGCACCCTGGGAAATGTTGCTCAACAAGGACGTCTCGAGCAAAGAGGACAAAAGATTTCCAAAGCTATTTACAATCAACTGAATAATTCATGTGCGTATTAAATATTCACATTTGAGGTCAGGATTTCACCACAGAGAGAAAACGGCAAAAACAAACCACGACCAAAAAGCAGCTTGAATTTAGGAAGTCAACAGAAATTCGGTTTTCAAAGGTAACACTTATTAGTTTAGAAAAAGCCCACGTTATTTTTCAAACAGTGCCTGCATCTGTGCATTAAGTAATATTGCAAGCTAATGAACAGGAAAGGATTCCCAGGGTAATTATGGGGCTTTAGATTAATGGGAAAGAGATACTGTTTTGCAGCGGTAACACAAATAAGGTGCTATAATCCCTGAATTATCATAAATCACTGGATATGGTGCTCTATGAAGGCCAAAGTTTTCCAGTCTTTCACAGGGCAACAGGGAACATTTCACAAATAACAGACAGCTGGTTCATCTGATGAAAGTGATTGCGTTGTTGCTGAAAGAAATACAGAACAGCACTTGAAATATTTTAAGCTTACTTCTATAAAATATACAGTGGCCCAAAAAGGACACTTTGGACACTTTTGGACACCTGAAGCCCAGTGTACACACAATGAATGCACAACCCTATAAAGTTTCCCTTGAGTTTTTTTTTTTTAACCAAATTTTACCAAAATACAGTACCATGTCGTTTTTGTAAATAGAGCATATTACTGAAAGTATTGATAGTCAATTACTGTAAGGACTGACTTTACTGTAACCTTGATTAGCAATGTACACTACAGGTAATTGAGTTATTTAGTTAACTAAAATTCAGCAATTAAACATTCTATGGAAATGAATAGACTTAGAGGCCGCTCACATAGAACACATTTTTTCACTGTTTTTCTATGTAAACACACTAGAAGGATGTGTATGAACATTACGCTTATGTCTTTTGCACATGAGCTCCGCATTTTTAAGACACTGTTGCTGCGTCCCAATTTGCATACTATATGTCCTAAATAGAATTTGAAAATAAAATTATTATATTACATAAAATTTTTGGTAGAACTCGAAGTGCAGATTGCTGCACACTATAAATGCTAATACTGGCCACAACACATTGCACGTTGGATGAAGATTCGACTAGAATGCAAAATAAAGTGTTAAAAAACTACAAACATGGTGGATTTGCGAGACCGATGGACAGGTAGTGAAAGGGGTTTGAGTGATAAATAATCAATGTCTAACCTGATGAAAAAATGTTTATTTAATGTTATCCACGTTATATTTCTTCTGCAACAACACTGTGAACTTTTATAAAGATAAGTTTGGTCATTAACTTTTAAATGCATCATTATGCAAACACATGGGCAGAGTTCTCAGCATGAAAGACCCATGACAGGCAGATCAACGTGCCTCTTCATTTCTCTCCAATACAGTAAGAAATAAAATTAATCGAAATGTGGATTGTTAACTGTGATACGATGATTGTATTTAGATACAAAAACGCATTCTGTGTGAACATCCCCTTAGAAAATATAAGACCAATTATGTAACCCAACACTTATTTTAAAAAGGCAGTAACTGGAACATTTTTTTTCAGTCAGCTATCTATTCGATCATCAAATGCAATAACGTGAAGTCTTTAATAAACTTGGGGGAATGATGCATCTTGCCACTGTGAGCATTTTCAATATAAAATGTAGAGTGAATCTTCTTGGCATCAGACACTGTGGTGGACAACTGTACAGAGAATATTATCAAGACTATTTTCAGTGCAAAATAAATTAGGAAACAAGCAAATGTGAAACAAAAAGCCAAGCAGTTCAAGTAGCCTTATTGTGGCTAACATCAGCTCATCAAATCAAATGGGCAAATTGGGCAACAAATGATCAAATTTAACTTAAAGCAGTGGTCTAATGGATTTTTTCGAAGGCTTGATTGTGTTTATGGGGTGCACAGCAACATGTGTTCATGCTTCGTTTTTTTAAAAAAAATCGCATTATTTTTCACATATTTTACCTGTATTGTACACTGCTTTTCAGCTAGCATAAAAACAGCTGGTTGATTTCCTGCTTCTGTGAAAGCCCTCCCTCAGAAATTCGCAATGGGCTCTGATTGGTTAGCTGGCCGAGTGTGTTGTGATTCGTTGATCGGCTATTGCACGTTGTCCGGAAGCGTCACGCCTCTTACACAAACGGTGTCACATGTTCTGTTGGTTTTATCATTTTGTTTCCTGTTTCGGTTCCTGTTTTGCCTTATTTGGTCGTTCCTGTTACTGTCCTTGTCATGTCATTATAAGTTTATCTTCTGCACCTGTCTGTCCTCATTAGTTACCCTTTATTATTTGTGTAGAGTTCTCAGATCATCGTCCGGTCTGCTACGTCCAAATGTGTGGTTCCTGCCTGTCTGCCTTGTGTTTTGCCCTATTGTGGATTATTAAAAACTATTTGGATCTTTCATCATCTTCTTCGTGTGCTCATTCCCACCGTAGCATGACAGAAGACCGGACCAAACAGTAAGCGGCGTCCCTTCTCCCCGTTTTGTTTTCTGTTTTGAAAGTGTTTTCTTTTGTTTTTCTGTTTTCTCCCACGGCATGGAGATTGCCGCTCGTATCATCACCCTAGCCCGCAGAGATCTCCCATTCGAGGAGTATGCGTGGGAGTTCTGCGGGATTGCCGTGAGTTCAGCGCTTGATGATGCCACGCTTAACTCACTGTTCTGGATCGGGGCCAGTTGCCATTGCCCCGTGGACCTCCCAAACACCACTAGACTAAGCTGGAGGGAGGGGATCCTCCGGTGTCTGGAGAGCGTCCGGCCCCGATCCAGAACCACTCCGCCAGGCCATTCATCACTCAACTCCGCCGGCCGTTCGTCAGTCAAGTCTGCCGGCCGCGACTCTCTCTAGCCCGCCAGCCGATCCCAAGTCAAGCCTGCCGGTGTCGGCTCTAGCCCCTGAGTCCGCTCCAGGATGCTCTCAAGAGTCCGCTCCAAGATGCTCTCAAGTCACAGAGCTTAACCCAGAGCCCAGATCTCCTTCATCTCCGCTGGTCCCGTCCAGCCCTCCTTCGTCTCCTGAGTCTCCTTCGTCTCTGCTGGTCCCGTCCAGCCCTTCTTCGTCTCCTGAGTCTCCTTCATCTCCGCTGGTCCCGTCCAGCCCTCCTTCGTCTCCTGAGTCTCCTTCGTCTCCGCTGGTCCCATCCAGCCCTCCTTCGTCTCCTTCATCTCCGCTGGTCCCGTCCAGCCTTCCTTTGTCTCCTGAGTCACCTGAGTCTCCTTCGTCTCTGCTGGTCCCAGCCAGCTCAGCTCCTCAAGAGCGCCCTCAAGTCCCCGCTCCTCAAGAGTGCCCTCAAGTGCCCGCTCCTCCTGAGTGCCCTCCAGACTCCTTCCAGGCGTTTAAAGTCCTGAATTTCCCCCAAGAACTTTTTTTTGGGGGGGGCGCATATATCCATGGTCATAGTGGCCGGGTTGAGGTTCAAGGCCAAGGCTACGGAAGCTGCTCCGCCATGGCTTCCTGAACTGACAGATCCGCCATGGCCTCCCGAATCCCCTGATCCACCATGGCCTCCCGAGTCCCCTGACCCACCATGGCTCCCTGGACTGCCTGATCCGCCCTGGAGGTCTCCCCTGTGTCCCTGTCCCTCGCCCACCCCCCTGTCACATGTTCTGTTGGTTTTATCCTTGTGTTTCCTGTTTCGGTTCCTGTTTTGCCTTATTTGGTCGTTCCTGTTCCTGTTCTCGTCATGTCATTATTAGTTAATATTCTGCACCTGTCTGTCCTCATTAGTTACCCTTTATTATCTGTGTAGAGTTCTCAGATCATCGTCCGGTCTGCTACGTCCATATGTGTGGTTCCTGCCTGTCTGCCTTGTGTTTTGCCCTATTGTGGATTATTAAAGTCTATTTGGATCTTTCATCTTCTTCATGTGCTCATTCCCACCATAGCATGACAAATGGATAGTTGCATGTGTTCCGGTTGTATTGTAAACAGTGCCGTCGTCTATATTGCTTATCAGTTTGAGCCCGATTGAGACGCATAGGATATTAGTGAAGAGGATTTTACAGAATCTGTGCAAGCATGGCTCTTAATGATAGGCCTATGTTTTTTGTTTTTTGTTGTCTCATACTATTAGATACGCTGTTATTATGCTACTGCTTATGTTAGCTTTTAATATACGGTTTTATCCTGATTAAAGCTTTAATACAGCACAGCAACCGCATGTGCGTCCATGTTTAACGCTTCTCATAGCTATGTGAAAATAAGTGTCTAAATGGAACAGTTGATTGTTGGAGCTGAGCTGATCTGAATGTGAGAGAGAGAGGGAGAGAGAGAAATGCAGAGCAGAGCGATGCGACGTGAGGAACAGGATTGAGAAGCGCTGCTTTAGAACATTGATTTTGAAACTTGTGAATCCATTAGAATCGTTAGAAGACAGAATCGTGATTCATACAGTATATGAATAGATTTTTACGTGCACCCCTAGTTTTCTTCCTCTTCTCTAAAGCAGCACAACATGGCCTCACCCCCTTCATTGCATGTTCCCGGGTGCGGGGTTTATCTGGGTTTATGATGTCACTAACCCGGAATTATTTTGTTGTAGTCCCTTACAAGCCATTCGCTGTAGGCGATGCTATGGTAATTCTGTTAAAGACAATTTCTCCCTTTGCATTGAACTTTGAGCTTCGTAACTTTGCAGATGTTTATGCTCACACACCTACATTACACACTAACAAAAGTTAAAAAGGTGAAATCGTATTATATTACCCCTTTAAACAGCTAACAAGCTAATGTTACACAGCTGGAAGCAAGTTTGCTTTCTGGAGAAATTGTCTGTCTTATCATTGCAACTAATGTTAGCCATTCAGGTGAAAATGCACAGCAAAGATCAGACAAACTCCCAAACCTACTTTTTCAATAATTAACTGCACTAAATTAACGTGTTAAATCGACAGCCCTAATATAAAGCAATAAAATACAATGAATGATGTCTTGTCTTTTGTGGGGGGTTTCAACACTGTCCATAACTATGCATAAAAAAATAAAAATAAAAAAAATATTTAAAAAAATTCCAGAATGTTTAAATATTGTCTGAATGTTTTTGCATGCAGTTTTTATAACAGACAGATTTTACTCAATATCTTTAAATTAATATATCCTGAGGCGGTTAGTTTTATGATACTGATCTATTGTCTTTACTCTGCACATTACATGGTTGTTTAACAAATACATGAATAAATAAACATGAAATATTGATTTGAGAATGAGAGTGACATGATGCGCATCTTCATGCATACTCTTCATGCATAAAAATATAAAGGAAATCATTTGCCTTGGACATCTTATACACTTATACAGTTTAAAGCCATTTAAACTGGGCAACAATCATTTAAAAAAAACACATAGACATTTACATATGAAGCAATTTGGGAGAAACGACTTCAACTGGCAGTTTGATTTTCTGATGAGAAGTACACCAAATCTGTTCCTAAATATTTGTACATTTTTGTTAATATTTTGATGATTCTCTCGGACTGGGAAGAGATTTGTTAAACAAACACAGTGTCCTGGGGCTCAGTTCAGTTTTGGCTCTCGCTGCAGTAGCGTGTGCACCAGTTTTTTGTACTTTGGTACCCAAGAGTATAGCATGGCAAACATGCCAACTGCTGCCCGTTTTCTCTTGCTGGAGGACCTGAAGAGTCTTTGCATAAAGCAAGTGTATAATTAGCCCACACTTTCTCCCACCTTTGCTCCACTTTCAAAACGCAACCATTAAAAGTAGCATGAGGGACTGGGAAAAGAAAGAAAATCAAATGTTCAGAAATAAATGCTAGTGTTCAGTCTGTTGTTTAGATGAACTCAGTAACACAATATTTTGATATTTTGTGTTATTATTAAAGCAGAGAATTCCTCTGTGTTCCCTGATGTATTGCAGTTGTATGGTAAATGGTAAATTTCTTTACCAGTGCAATATACTCAGTGTTACAAGTAACACAAGTTACATAATCAGATTACTTTTTCCAAGTAACTAGTAAAGTAATCCATTAAGTAATGGGGTTACTTTTTGAAATAAGTTACTCAGTTACAGTTGTTGAGAGTAATTGGGAGTAAGTGTAGAGGCGTTGTGTGCGCTGTGTGAACATGATGCTTACTGTTGCTCTAGACTAAATGCGAACATGCATTTACTCATCTCAAACAGATTTATCATTCCTCAAAATGAATAAAAACAGTGAAATTCAAAAACTCATAATATGATGCAATTAAATATATTAAATGACACAAATATCTTTCATGTATTTAATCCCATCTTATTAACCAGTGTCTTTGCTGCTGACCTTCGATGATCCAATTCAACCATACTAACAAGCAAAAATGATTTTAGATAAACATAACATTTGTGAAACATAACGTTTCTTTTTTTATATTGCTGAAGAGTGTTGAACTTTCTTCTCCTGCATCCTATTCTTCATGCAATCCAGAATGGTAGCACAGCTGAAAGGTTTGTTTGAGCTGCACCCTCTACTGTACAGACATGAATTTATATTTCTTTGCTGAAGAGTGTTGAACTTTCTTCTCCTGTGTCCTATTCTTTGTGTAATCCAAAAATAGAATATTTTTATATTAAAACTAAATCGGCAAGCCCAGACCAAATGAGAAAAAGTAAAACAAAAGTAACGTAATGCATTACTTTCCATAAAAAGTAACTAAGTAATGCAATATTCTAATGCATTACTTTCCTCAACACTGAACATATCAGTGGTTCTCAACTAGTAGGTTGCAGATCTGTTCTGATGGGTCACAGAAAGCTGGGGAAAACATATGTAATAAACCGCAATTAACCTTATAATGTATAACGTGCATAGTTGGGATACTAAAATCAGTTTTGAAAGGTAGGAGAAACAGTTTAGTTTTGTATCATTTATTTTTGTATGTCCAGTCCACTATAATGAATCCAATCAGTTACATTTTATCAACCTAGACAGCTGCCGATTTGGATAGCTTGCATGTTTTGGCTTCAACCTTAAAATCCTGTACAAAACTATGCAACAAATAAATGAGTATTAGACATTTGTTTATTTGTTTGTTTGTTTGTTTTTTACTTTTGTTGTGTAAACAATTTGGTACACTCTCACACACAAAAACAAAAGCTGTCTCTCGGGCGCTACCTTTTCAAAAGGTACTAATTTGTGGGTCAAAGATGAAAAAGGGTTTAAGCATAAAAACAATAAGTGTAATACTGCTTTAAATTGTTGTTGTTTTTCCCCAAAAAATTTAAAAGTTTTCTGTTTAATTTAATCGCAATTTTGTTTTTGTTTTTCTGAGCAAAAAATAAATATCACACATTTTTTTCCTGATTTACAGAAGATAAATCCCACTAAAATGTCATTCAGTGTAACAATCTTGTCGGGCATATTTACAACAAAAATCAATTTATGAGATATTAAAAGACTAATTACTTTCACCTCAAATACTAATTAGCTGTAATTTTACATTTTTTAAATTTGCCACTATCCTAGGTTTTGCCCATTTGGCAATAAGAATTTTTTACTCATTTAAAACACAATAAAATTTAATATGCTCCCTTATTCTTTTATATATTTTAATATGTACAAGTCAGAATAAGCATGTTTGAATTTTTACATAAATATTGTGTTACACTGAATGACAGTGTAACATTATTTCAACTAAATTTTGACATTTTATTCTCCAAAAACTTAAAGTAGACACTTTACTTACATTTAATGTGCTTTCTATGGACATAAAATCACTTTTGTAAACTTCTTTTGATGCGGACATCTTAACGTCTTTGACCCATGTACTCTTTGGGGACCAATATCCACCCTTTAGGAGTAAATAAGTAAAAATAAAAAATAAAAAAAAAAAAGGTGTAAAAGGTCCTGCCCCAGTGACAGCTTTTGTACCATTTCTTCTGAGAGTGTAATGAGTTGGGTCTTCTGGATATCCAAGTTTGAATCTGGTTCCTGAATCCACTGCAATATACTCAGCTGTATCAGTAACAATATCTAACTCAAAAACAATGAGAGTTGATGGTGAGGAGATGACCACAAACAAAGGCATTTGGTCCAAATTGGTCAAATTCTCTAAAACAATCAGTGATGTTTAACTGAAATACCTCTGCTTTGTGAAGGGACTCCAGCGATGGCAGCCTTTGATCTTACATGATTTTCTTCAACCTATCATTATACCGGTTTTCCATGGGTCAACATGGGCTGTGCTACTCATATTTTTCATAAATCAAACACAGAACAAATTAATATTTAATACAGATTTTACTAAACAGATGCATACACATCATTCAAGTAATTTCTGTCACTTATTTGTTGGCATGTGTCATGTTTTTCTGTGACTTTGCCTCACAGTATAATACACTATACCCTTCAAAAGTTTGGAATAATTATTACGATTTTTAAATGTTTTTGATAGAGGTCTCTTCTGTTCACCAAGGCTTTATTTATGTGATCAAAAACACAGTAAAACATTAATATTGTGAAATATTATTACAATTCAAAATAACTGTTTTCCATGTGTATATACTGTAAAATATCATTTATTTCTGTGATCAAAGCTGAATTTACAGCCTCATTACTCCAGTCTTCAGTGTCACATGATCCTTCAGAAATCATTCTAATATGCTGATTTGCTGCTCAAGAAACATTCTTGTTTATCATCAATATTGAAGCCTCAATACTGAAATGTGATGATGTCTGAAGATTGCAGAGGCTTTGATGGATTCCAAAGGTGAGTCTGCCCTGACCTAAACATATGTGTAGGATTGCTGGGGTCTGTTTACATCCTCTGTCAAAGGTTAAAAATATTGCCATCAAATATTGGAGAACCTCAAATTATTGGGAATGTGCAATAAAAAAAAATTGCAGAGAATTTCACTGTCAGGATGAGGTCATGACAAACATTGCAGCCTGTGCTCCAAAGGCATAATTGACCTGATGACTCTACAGATCAAATAAAACACCTGATGTGTGGCCACTTTGGCCTCTCTTATGAAATCTCACAAGCTTGGTCCCTGTGCCGACGACAGAGACGAGTTTCCATCAGCGGCCGGGCTCATTGATTGAATGCACTCAC
The DNA here is from genome assembly GCA_021397915.2 of Tor tambroides. Classification (NCBI taxonomy): domain Eukaryota; kingdom Metazoa; phylum Chordata; class Actinopteri; order Cypriniformes; family Cyprinidae; genus Tor; species Tor tambroides. The sequence continues at coordinate 22,370 of JAFVLL020019567.1, forward strand.
TATTAAAGGCACAGAAGGAAGTCAATAGTGCTCTCTGGATATTGATCGTCTGAGGGCAGTAAATATACACATTTGCTGCATCTTTTTCTTCATCTAGATTTACGGTATATATTGTAAAAATCAAAGGAATGGAAATCAGTTACTTAAAATGCTGAGAATGAGCCACTTTAATGCCAGTTTTTCTCTGAATTCAAGTCGTAACCAGTGCAATGTGTTTGCCACACTGTTCATTCATACAGGTGCATCTCAATAAATTAGAATGTCGTGGAAAAGTTCATTTATTTCAGTAATTCAACTCAAATTGTGAAACTCGTGTATTAAATAAATTCAGTGCACACAGACTGAAGTAGTTTAAGTCTTGGTTCATTTAATTGTGATGATTTAGGCTCACATTTAACAAAAACCCACCAATTCACTATCTCAACAAATTAGAATACTTCATAAAACCAGTAAAAAAAAAAAACATTTTTAGTGAATTGTTGGCCTTCTGGAAAGTGTGTTCATTTACTGTATATGTATCAATACTTGGTAGGGGCTCCTTTTGCTTTAATTACTGCCTCAATTCGGCGTGGCATGGAGGTGATCAGTTTGTGGCACTGCTGAGGTGGTATGGAAGCCCAGGTTGCTTTGATAGCGGCCTTCAGGTCATCTGCATTGTTGGGTCTGGTGTCTCTCATCTTCCTCTTGACAATACCCCATAGATTCTCTATGGGGTTCAGGTCTGGTGAGTTTGCTGGCCAATCAAGCACAGTAACACCATGGTCACTGAACCAGCTTTTGGTACCTTTGGCAGTGTGGGCAGGTGCCAAGTCCTGCTGGAAAATGAAATCAGCATCTCCATAAAGCTTGTCAGCAGAAGGAAGCATGAAGTGCTCTAAAATCTCCTGGTAGATGGCTGCATCGACTGTGGACTTCAGAAAACACAGTGGACCAACACCAGCAGATGACATGGCAGCCCAAATCATCACTGACTGTGGAAACTTCACACTGGACTTCAAGCAACATGGATTCTGTGCCTCTCCACTCTTCCTCCAGACTCTGGGGCCTTGATTTACAAATGAAATTCAAAATTTACTTTCATCTGAAAAGAGGACTTTGGACCACTGAGCAACAGTCCAGTTCTTTTTCTCCACAGCCCAGGTAAGACGCTTCTGACGTTGTCTCTGGTTCAGAAGTGGCTTGGTAGCCCTTTTCCTGAAGACGTCTGAGCGTGGTGACTCTTGATGCACTGACTCCAGCTTCAGTCCACTCCTTGTGAAGCTCTCACAAGTGTTTGAATCAGCTTTGCTTGACAGTATTCTCAAGCTTGCAGTCATCCCTGTTGCTTGTGCACCTTTTCCTACCCAAATTCTTCCTTCCAGTCAACTTTGCATTTAATATGCTTTGATACAGCACTCTGTAAACAGCCACACCTTTCAGTAATGACCCTCTGTGACTTACCCTCTTTGTGGAGGGTGTCAATGTTCGTCTTCTGGATCATTGCCAAGTCAGCAGTCTTCTCCATTATTGTGGTTTCAAAGAACAAGAGATACCCAGAATTTATACTGTAGGGATGGTCATTAATTGAAACTCAAATGTAAATATTCTAATATTTTGAGATACTGATTTTTAATCATCAAAATTAAAACAAAAAAACTTTTGAAATGTTTTACTTTACATGCAATGAATCTAAAATATATGAAAGTTTCACTTTTTGAAATAACTTACAAGAAAAAATGAATTTTTTCACGACATTCTAATTTATTGAGATGCACCTGTACATATCCCTCAGAGAGGAAACACATGCTAAGAATAAGTGCACATTTAAACATGAAAACAGCAACAGTGTGCTCTCTACTCTAGTATAAAAGAAGTGCACTTAATTGTAGTGAATGTGCAGTTGTAGTGTACTTTCTTAAAAGAAAAGCGTTTAAGCTGTACTTGCAGAGAATATAAAATTAATGAAATAAAAGGCTACTTAAATGTGCTTAAAGAGAGGCACTTTTTATCATTTTGGACAGCATTTAATGCAAACAGCATACATTTAGCAAAAAATGTGTTTTTATTGGAATTTGAATATTTCACTGTCTTTTTTTTTCATATATCTATTTTACACTATAAAAATAGTTGCATTCAGGACCTTAAGAACAAAAATGTACCAAATGAAACCAAATAAAATGGCAATATTTAATCCCAGTACCATTTAAGCATAAATTAATGCATTATTTGTAATAGGCTTTCTTTCTGCTGTCAAGGCTTCAACATTTTTACTCTTTTATTTTATATTTTTACTTTTTAATATTTTTTTAACAATATTAATATTGTTTTTAATAACTGACTATAATACTTTAAAATTAAAGTATTTAGTACATGAAAAATGTCAGTGAAAGTGGAAAAAAAAAAATATATAATATTTTTTCACATGGACATTTTTGTCCTCTATGTAAATTTAAATTTACACACAGTTAAGTCCTTAATTAAATGAAGTCCACTGAAAAGTTTTAAAGTATATTTTAAATCATTATATTTTAATAATCTTGTTGTGCTTTAAAGAAGTGCACTTATTTGGTGTGTTGACAAACATATTAAAGCACATGTAAAGTACTTGATTATAATTTTAACTGTAGTGTGTGATTTTACATTTAAAATGAATATATTCTGAATGTGCTAAATGTCAATTTCATCATGACACTGATTATTGAAACGCGTGACACAGAGGGTAGTGCACTTTCCCATGACACGTATATCGGGACCCGATGAAAATAAAGATGCATTTAAGAAAGTACTCTTAAGTTCACTTAATCGCATTTAATAAAAATTAAACTATAATATACATTTAACTGCAAACAATTAAGTGCCTACAAACATTACATTCTGTTTGCCCTTAAGTATTTATATTTAAGTATATTAGTTCCTTAATATGGACCCTTTTTAAAAGTATAGCCTACTAAAGTGTTCTTTTTCAGAAGGGTATGATGAACTCCGACAGCTTTTTCACAGGGGAAGAGAAGCACAACATCTCAGTTCCAGCAGCAAACATATCCAACTAAGTTTTAGTATTCAAACTGGAGGAGAAGTGTATAGAAAAAATAGTCCAGAGTCACCTCTTCAGGAATAGTTAGCAGCCGCTGTGCACTGACAGGTCGTACTGTATCACAGTGAATCTATGATGCTCAATGTGAGGACAACCGGGAGATCCGCACAGTTTCCCTGTTCAACATCCGTATCAATTATATGCTTTATTATTAATTCATTTCTACAAATTGCCTTTAAGAAAGTTTGCAAAACAGCTTCTCACATGACATTTGATTTTTATCCTGCTCTGTGTACAGTATTTGTGTCCAGATGTAGTACATCTGAATTTTCATTTATACTACCCATATTCATACTATATAAAACATCATTTTTGATGTTTTATATAGTATGTGATTTCAAACACAGCTAAAGGGACTGCCACTGAGATGAATAGGAATGCTGTTCGATAGTCCTGACTTGTTTGAAAAAGTCTCCCTTCACAAAATAATTAGATTTAGTCATTCTGCCCATCTGTCCACGCTGTAAATAATGAATATAATTTTAACTGCAAAAGATCGTATAATGCCATTACAAAAGAAAGCTTGTTAAGTGCTTAACAGTAATTTCCCTTAATATATATGGGGAAAACTGTCCAACCTTACATTTCATATACGTTTACAGTAAAATTTTGTTAATGTACCATTTTTGAAAGCAAAAAAGCCATCTTATAATTTACAGTAAAATAAACTGTAAAATGACATTCCCAGAATTCAATTTACAGCACATCACATTTGATGGTATTTTGTTTAAATTTGTGTTTCTTATTAGTTTTTATTATCAGTTATGTATATTAGGGTTTTATGTTACAACTTGTGTTGTTTAAAAGAGTCATAAAATGCAATTACAGATTTTTATTATTCAAATACTTTTTATTGATTTTCATTGTTATACAACAATCTCAGCCACACAAACATATACATATAACATTCTTCTTAAATCACATATTTCACACCAAAACAGATAACTACAAACAACAAACACATACACACCCCTTTAAAAAAAAGGGGGGGGGGGGTCAGATATGATCAATTACAAAATAGTGTCCCATAAGGATTCAATGTAAGATAAAAAGGGCTGCCAGATCCTATAAAACTTTCCAGAGGAGCTTCAGATAGTATACTTAAGGTGCTCAAGTTTAAGATAAAACATCACCTCTACTACCCAGTGTTTGTGAGATGGTGACCTTGCCTTTTTCCAACTGAGAAGAATCAGGTGCCTAGCGCGATTACAGATTTTTATGATGATCTCGAGATTAGTTTATAAAGTGTGCAGCATTTATTTTATTTTTATTTTTTTTGCACCAGAAAGGTCCAATATTTGTAAAAAAAATAAAAAATAAATAAATAAATAATAATAATAATAATAATAATAATAATTTCACATGCTCAAAAAGATCATTATCTTTATCATTATTCATTTTCACTCTCTTAAAAATAGTCAATTTAAAGGGGAATTTCCTCTTGCAGAAACAAAGTGCTGTGATTGGCTGACTGCATCTCACTGAAGCCACGCCCTCCTTTACAGTATGTTGTATGTTTGGCAAGAGTTGTGATAAAGCCGTGTATATCTGAGCCCTAAGAAATTGAAACAACACAACCACAAAGACTGCAACACTCTGTTTCAGCATGGTAATTGCTTTTGCTTGCTTAAATGCTTGGCACTGCTGCATCTTTCAGTAATCTTTAATCTTTATGGCTCTCGTGATTGATGGACAGGCATGAGTTGTTCACGCCTCTTTGATGTCATTTTTACAGAAATATTCTTGCAACCACAGCTACCAGTTTTATGTGTTTGTTTTCCCAATGCGCTCAAGAGTATAAATAACATTTGGTATTTGTGCCACACATCTCTGCTTCTCTTTTGAAAGTCAAATGGGAAGGTGAGACCGTGCATATTATAAAAGCATCATAAGTATTTCAGAAGAAGTGTGAATGTGGAATGCTTAAATGCCAGACTTCCAAGCAGAAATCAACTAGGGGATTTTAAACACTCTTTATAAAATATAAATAATTGTAAGACACCATTAAGGTCTCTATCTGATTTAGATAAATGGAGCTATTAAAGCTGAAACCTAATGAAGTGTCTTTTCTGTTCTTCCAAGGTTCAGCAATCAAGTTAAATGAGAAACAATTTCTTTATGTCCATTACATTAAATTACTCACTCCATTCTCCTCTCTTCTGTCTCAGGGTTCAGTTAGCTGCTAAGGGACCCGCATTAGTGTTTTATGGCTTTTAAGGGAATGAGTTCGGCTTCCAACTGCAGGAGATCTACAGGATGTGGACATTATTTATTCACTGTTGTTTGAACCTCGCAAAGATTTCTTCCTCGTATTCCTCTTTTGTAACAGATTTCCAAAGGATCCAGCTTTATAAATTGAAAATGTAAATGATTTGTAGATTTGAGATGTAGACGGCTTGTGGTTTCTCATTGGAATTGTGGGTAATACTATAGCAAACCCACTGTTCCAATGAGAAACCACAAGAGGGCTTGAAAGAAATGTGTTTCTTGGTTTCAAGCGATCAGCGATAACTGCTATGAATATTACATCAGAATGACAAGAGATCTCGCTTTCACACTCTGTTACAGAGTGAGTATTTCACAAGCTTATAAGCTCATTACTTTCAATTAGTTAAACAGATCAGTTCAAAGGAGCCAGCTGTCAAAATATCCTCTATTAAGGTCTCTCAGAGTAAAAAAATGTTCCTCTAAATGAATATGAAAATTATTCATAAGCGTTCAAGTGAGTAATCATGGTGAAGACACCACATTTTCTCAGGTCAAAAAAAAAGAGTTTATCTCAGAGCAAATGTGATAATGCTTGCTGATGCCAAACTCACCTCCAGCTCTGCTCTTTAGATGTGGCCCTGTGCATCTGTGGGATGTTTTGTATTTTCACCAACAGGTGAAATTTGTGCATCTAAGCATCACTTTTAAAAGTTACACATTTAGCAGAGCCAGCAGCTCATTTCACCAGAGAGGAGCAGAGAGAGTAAATTTTCTGGAAATGGAAAGCAAATTTTGTGCAAGCAGATGAGAGCGGTTCCAGTGGCTGTTCTGAAAAATCAGCATCAATGCCTTAAATGGGCTTCAAGTCTTGATTTAGTTTTTGGCATGTACTAGAATAGGTTCCCCTTCAGGAACTCGAGCTTCGCCGAAATGTTTAGGGACCCCGCTCTGCGTGACCCCGCTCTGAAACGCGTATGTAATCAGTCCATTGGAGAAACAAGACGTCACGTGTGGGGTGACATAGCGACCAGGAATCTTAAAAGCACGTGTGGTGGAAACAGCCGGCAGCTTCCGTCTTTCAGTAAGTGCTCTGTGTGTGTGTCACTCTGTTTTTTGTGCCAGTGCACAGCTTTTATTTGAGAGAGACGATGTCTAAGAAATCAAGCAAGGGAGATTATAAACAGCAGTTTAGGCTGTGTGTTCCTTACTGCCTGCGTTTTATTACGGGCGGGGATACACACAGTCTATGTGTTGTGTGTTTGGGAGCAAAGCACGCAGAGTCAGCTCTCTAGGGAACTGACTACCTGCATTGTGAGCGGCTCTCACTGCGCACGCTTCGCTCCCGGAGGGCTCTCTTCGAGGAGGGAACCCTCGTTAGCGTTCCTTGCGGCTCTGGTCCCGCTGCTGCCAAGGCAGAGCAGCGGCTGCGGTGGTGGGGATCGCAGATGGAACTGGTGGAGGGAATGAGACGGGCCAGTCCCTTTCTTCTTCCTCACCCACCAGATCCAGTGCTCTCTCTGGGTCGGAAGCACGCTCGGTGGTTTCTTCCCCCCGGGGAGAGGGCTCGACGCTTCGCATCTCATCCTACGAGGAGGTGGATGTGGAGATGGTCGATGAGGTTGGGGAATCGGTGTGGCGATCGTGGGGGAAGCCTTTCTCGGCCCGTGTTTTCAGTACCACCACCCTTCATTACAGCAACGTGGTGGGGACGAGCGAACGTGGTTACAGGGCGATGCCCCAGGTTTAACAAACGCTCACGGGATATCTGTCTCCCGGCACAGCATCCTCCCTGAAGGCCCCGGCATTGCCCTCCAAGCCACTGCGTACCAACTCCGCTTTGGTGGGCAAAGGGTACTCGGCAGCGGGTCAGGCTGGTGCTTGCCTGCACAAGCACTGGTGGTGTTGCAGGCTTATCAAGCAGACCTGAAGAAGTTGGATGAGGGCAAGGAGGTTAAAGCAGACGATATCTCCAAGCTTCGTCGGGCCACTGACCTGTCTCTCCATGATACCAAGGAGATTGGCAAGTGCCTCTCTGCAGCCACCATGGCTGCCATAGACTGCCCGCGCCATCAGCACTTGTGGTTGACCCTGTCTGACATGAAAGAGAAGGACAGGGTCTTCCTCCTGGACACCCTGCTTGTGCCTTCTAGCCTGTTCGGCGACTCTGTCAACTCAGTCGTCAACAGGTTTCAGGAGGCCCGTAAGCAAGCGGCGGCATTTCAGCGGTTCCTCACCGTTCTCCAGCTCCTGAGGCTGCTGGGCAGGAGCATCCCTGCCCAAGTACCAGCTCCTCGTACCAGGACTCCCAAAAACAGAGCGTTGCCTCTCGTGCTCCCCCGCAGACAACAGCATTGTCAAAACAACCCCCATTTACACAGATCTGTGAAAATGACTAAAGTATAATGGATGCCAGGCCAGTAGTTGGCGATGTAAAGAAACACTATGCGCACATACCTCTAGACTGAACATGTAATATGTATGCGCATGACGTCACCATTTTCACTAATTCACATTTTCTTAGTTTATATGGAGACGATAATGTTATCATTTTCAAAAACTTCCACTTTGAAACCCCATTTTCAAAAGTTTGTGAATTCAGGCCCCCAAAATGTAAAATGTGTGCATGAACAGCCAAAAAATTTTTAATTTTTAGTTGAAAATGGTGTTGTGTACAGTAAATGCCCCCTAAGCTGGTCCAACAAAAGTTCATGATTCTTACACATTTTGTTCATCATGAAAATCTTAACAAATGAACACAAAATTCATCAATTTTGAAGCATAAATACAACTGTCACAAATAAAAAGCTAAACGTAGACTATAAACAAACTACATTATGGTTGCATAACTTCAATGTCTAAAACTTTTTTAATATTATTTATTTAAAAAACATTCTCAAGTTTGAGTTAGAATAGTTTGCAAGAGCGTGATTATAAACACAACGAGGCTGTGAAAGCGACTGGTAAAATGCTATTTGTTTCCAGATTTTGGCCTATGAAATTACATCAGCCCTTCAGCACTCTGGTGTTTCCTTCATTTCCTTCAAAGGGGTAAAAAGAAACAAAACAAAAAAAAAAGAAAAGAAGAAAGGCTTTTCTTCTCTTCTCGACTCTTGATGGATTGCAACAATTAATTAATCAAGAAAAGGAGTTGTTCAGGCACACTCAAATTATGCAAGTGACGACTGAATAGCAAAAAAAAAAAAAAACAGTTTAAAGATGTACATTTACATATAAATGTATTCATATTTTAGATCCCTTAATCCACCCCATACCTAAACTTAACGACTACCTATTAATACAACAAGTTTTTTTGAGGCAAAAGTCATAGTTAATTGTGACGACTGGTCCCCAAACTAAAGTGTGGACAGCAGGTTGGTTAAAATGACTTTTAAAGGTTTTCCAGGTAAACTAAATTATATTTATGCCATTGTTGATGACTTAACGCCTCCTGAGTCATGCTCTCGTCATTTTAAATGCTTACTTCAACCCTTTAATGAACCCCAACAACCGTATGTTGTAAAAAATGATCTTGAATATTTTTGACCTGGTCAAAATAAGAACTATGCTCACATATTTAATTTTGAGTTTAATACCTTCAGATCCTCCTCAACATGCATTTTAATCACCCTCTCTATTCAGCAGGGGCTGGTTAGCCACTAATGTCAGAAGCATTAATTCATGATGAAAGCTCTATGTAGAAATATGCAAAAATCCATAAGTAGCTCAGCTTGAGTCTTAATTGCACTGCATACATTTGTATATCATATTAAATTTGAAGGAAGATTTTGTGACTGCTTTATTGCAAACTGGGACGATTGATATATCTTTAGAAAGTATTATGTCTTAAAGCACATGACAAACAAACCTTCAAATATTATAATATATTTTAACTTTGGTTACAACTATTTATGAAAAGATATAATGCATCACAACTTTATTAAAAGTGTTATATAAATAAAGGTGACTAGACTATTATGAATACCTTTATAATGCATTATACATAAAGGCTTTAAGTAAAGTGTTACAGAAATGTTCACTGCAAGTCGATCTCTATCGATAGCATCTGTTGCCTGCTGTTGATGTAAAAAGTTTGTAACAATTTGTGAAAAACAAAGAAGTCTATAATACCTGCAGAGATCTATGCGTTGACATTTTTTGCCGTAATGCACATGCAGCAGAGTAACATCCGAAACTTCCCAGCAGCTGGCAACAGAATGGATGCTTGAAAACAGAATTATTCATAATCCCACTGAAGGTAAACTACTGTGAAGTCTGATTCTTTCCTGGTAGTACCGTGTCTCATATATTCAGCGCTATCTAACAGATGTGTGTCAACAGGAACAGCAGAGCCTCAGCGCTGCCAAAAGAGACAATCATCTACTCACACCATCACTTTATTTGCGTTGTCATGAGAGAAAATCCTGAAAATTGACACTTGCTGCAGTGAGCATCTGTTTCCGCCATCTGCACAGCACCAACAAAACCCAACAATGAATATTCAGCCTTGACTTAAGCACAACTGTGCTTCCTCCGGCTTTAGCACACTTCACTAACCAGGGACCATCAAAAAAGAGAAAAAAAAAAAACCCTTGGACAGGGGATGCATTTCAATTTTTATGTCTCCCAAACTCCCAGCAGCCCTGTTTAATGGACATAAGACGTGTGTTCAATGAATGCTCAATTTTAAAACAATTAATGAAATGAAAATGACAGCAGTTTACCTCATTTGAAGTTAAGTTCAGTGTTTTTCAGTGCAAATTTAATGGAATTTCACTGTTTAACCATGAAGAAAAGGACTGCGTAATGTGAATCAAGTGGAAAAATCCTGCCGACGGGTCTGATTTTAAGCAGGATGAGATGTGTGACAACAAACACAGAGAGCAGACTGGAATTACCCCAACAACAATTAATCAAATCTGATTAAATGAGTCTAACAGAAGTACACACTGAATGTGTGACATTTGCATGAAATCTTTCTCTTACTCTTTCAAAAGGTAGGAAGGGAAATACTGTACAGAATAACACTCAATGATCATAAGGATCAGTGTAGATCATGTCTGCGCTTGGGTTTTTAGACCCATTTGAAATCCATTCTGCATCCATTTTAAACTGGTTTCACAGTTGCATTTTGTGAAATTAAATAATTACACCATCTCATACAGTATTTTGTTATATTTTTCATGTTTAATTGGTTAATACAATGTCCCAGTCATGTTCAATTCCACAATATAATTTTTTTTACCTGTTCATCATGCCATTCGCAGCTCATATGGTGGATCATGACATTGCCTCTATCCTGATAAAAGGATTTATCTAAGGGTGTCGTGGCTGATATTGTTAGTTGTACAATAATCTTTACATACAGTCAGTATTTCAAAATTCTTTTATTTTTCCTGACTTATTGAATTTCCATGTATGCATATATGCACATGTAACCCCTTCTTACCCCTTCTTTTTCTCAGTGGCTTTGGTGCATTTCTCAGATTAGAAATGAAATTCTCAAAACTACTTGTTCAACCTCCACATCATCTAGTCACTTTTGCATAGAAAGTTTCTCATTCTTTTGATCAAGTTACAATTGCTTTGGTACATTCGTGCAACTGAGTATGTACATTAGTCTGTGGTTTCCTACATTATCAGTTACTAGTGTCATGTTGCTCAAAATGTATTATATAGTTCTCTGTGCTATAGTCTTACCCCCAAAGCCTCAAGTCATTAGCTCATCGTATATGTCATTACAGTAAATGCAAAATGGTTGATCTAGTTGTCATAAACTGTCAAGCATATTTTCTGTACATTTCTGTTAGACTTTTTATAATTTTGCCATGAATTGTTCAAGTGAATCTTGACTTTCACTAATGAAGAGAATATAGATCAACCAATAACAGATCAGTTCTCTGAAACAGCTCAAAGGTGCATCTCACCAACCTTCAATTGGAAATATATAGACAGAGGACAACACAAGTTACAAATTTTGACAGTGGACTTTCAAATGTTTATTTTTGCCTTTGTGCACGTATTTCTTTTTCTTTTCTATTTCACAATGACATTGTAATGTGTTTTTTTGTTTGTTTTTGTTTTTTTTGGTCAGACCACAAGTAAAAGTGTAACTGTGAATCATATCCAGTCTTTTTCAATCAATATCCCACATAAAGTAATGTGAAATTTTGTACTTTGAAAGAGGAAGAGGAGAAGGAGGAGGAGGACAAAAACATGGAAGAGAAAGAGGAATTGGAAAGGCAAGGGCAAGAAGACAAGCAGTCTCAGATATTTGAGTTGATGTGTGCCAGGGTTGGATCAGGCCTGCGAGAGGATTTTACCCCCGCTGCCTAGCCAGGGCCAGTATAGCCTGTGATGCTGAAGAGGTTCTTTGGCCTGTCCCAGACCAAAGACGGGATGCTGGGGCAGAATAATTATTTTTGTTGTTGTTTGCTGTATTGTACTGTACTCTACCATACATTAAATTAAGGAATAAATCATTTGGGGAGTACCACAAGCAACACTTATTAGCGTTTTTTTGTAGTATTGTTTTGAATTGATCTCATCAGTGTGTAAGACTGTGTCATAGTGTGTGTGTTTTTGAGGGTTTGTGTGTCATGTCTGAGAGCAAAGTTTGATTTTTCAGCAAGATTGAGTTGTTTTGAGTGGAGAGCTTCATTTTGACCTGAATATAGGAAGTTTGGGGAACTGAGTTAGAAGTTATGGATTTGTGTTTAGAGTTTCGCAAAAAAGAGCCATAATTTCAAGAAATGTGTTTAAGCAATCGAGAAAAACTGTAAATCAACTCACAAACCCACTGCAGTTCTTACATTAAGCCCAGTTTGGGAAACCCCAGTGTAATGTACTGTTTAATGCATTTTATAATGTTGATATCAAAAAAATGGAAGATATTTTCTTTCTCTTTGCTTTTTTATATCAATGTTACGTTTAATGGTAAGTTTAAAACAAGTTAGATAAAAAGTAATATAAAAGTAATCTAAAAAGTAGTCAGAACACATTACCTAAAACGAGTAACCTAGATTACGTTACTAACCAGCACTGTACAGTTAAAGATTCAATATGAGCTGACAAAATTAACCTGAGCAATGGCCCTTTACCTCATGTGTACAGGGTGAAAGACAGAGGCCCGAGTGTGACATGACATGTTGTGTGAAAGAACTACCACATTGTGATCTTCATCTACTCAGAGTTAAAGCAAGTTACATTGTGGGCTGTGGTAAAACTACATTGTATTCTCAGTTTCTTTTTGACAACCAGATGGCCACAACTGTCAGTCTTTTCCTGAAGAGCCTTTTTCAGACAGGCACGAAAAAGTCTTTTTAGGCATATCTGACTCAAATCTCTTTAGTTTTTCAGTGTGAACAGCAGTGATCACTAAAGGGCATGAACCCAATGCAAACCAATTTTATGGGGGTTTGTAATCCAGCCGCAAAGGGCTAACAAACACACACTCACACATATGGCCAATTCAGTGTCTCCATTTTAAACATTCGTATTTGTCATGTCATTCATTTGATTAAAATGTGTATCTTTTGATAGTCATAGTTGTCATCTTACTGCATATTTCCTTATGGCACAGAAGAACAATAAGCACTATGATTTGGTTATAAAACCTCCGTTTTATATCCCAGCACACAGTGGGCAGCATCCTCTTAAACATCATGCACAGATTAATAAAATCTCATGTCAGATTTCCTGGCAAACCTCTAATATCAGTCGCTGAAAGAACCGCACACTTTCTCCTATAATCTGACATCACAGATGAGGCCTCTTTAGAAATCATTGCAAAACTTTCGTTAACATTCCTTTTTATCGCCATTTCATTGTCGTTATCTTTTGCATGTGTGAGCAGTTTATGCTCCCTTAAGCTTATTTTCCTTTAGATATATACATCTACTGGCCCATAAGCTCAGATCAGAGCCATTTGCCTTAATATTATTAGTATGGGGGCAGATCAGTTAAACAGATTCTGCACATATATTCATGGATAACAGACACACAGTGCACAGTGTTCATAAGCTGTGTCTCCCACTGTTTAAGGGAATGAGATTGAATCCAAAAATGTAAACATATAATCAAATTGATTTCAACTCTATTGATCTTGAAGTCCTAATACACGTTACAGTGCATCAAACTAACAGGACCAAGTGCGACACAAGGAACATCTGTGTGCTTATGAAAACAGATCCACACAATCCTGGTATTAACATGTCAGTCAAAAGGTAAATACAGTATCTCACAAAAGTGAGCACACCCCTCACATTTCAGTATGTCTTCTCAAGGGACAATACTACACAAATGAAACTTAGATATATTTTATAGTAGTCAATATGCAGCTTGTACAGAAATACAAATATATTGTCCTCTAAAAATAACTCAACATATAGCCATTGTTGTCCAAATAACTGGCAACAAAAATGAGTACAGCCTAAGTGAACATGTCAAAACTTTGTCCAAAGTGTCAACATTTTGTAGGGGCACCATTGTTATCTAGCACTGCCTTAATCCTCCTGGGCATGGAGTTCACCAGAGCTGCACAGGTTGTTGCTGGCATCCTCTTCCACTCCTCCATAATGACATCATGGAGCTGCTGGATGTTAGACACATGGTGCTTCTCCACCTTCTGCTTGAGGATGCCCCACAGGTGCTCAGTAGGGTTCAGGTCTGGAGACAGACTTGGCCACTCCATCACCTTCACCTTCAGCTTCATCATCACATCTTGGCGGTGTGTTTGGGGTCGTTATTATGTTGGAAACCTGCCGTTTGGCCCAGTTTCTGAAGGGAGGGCATCATGTTCTGCTTCAGAATGTCTCAGTACATGTTGGAATCCATGTTTCCCTCAATGAACTGCAGCTCCCCAGTACCAGCAGCACTCATGCAGCTCCAGACCATGATGCTACCACCACCCTGCTTGCACTGAAGGCAAGACACAATTTTCTTGGTACTCCTCACCAGGGTGTTGCCACACATGGTGGACACCCTCTGAGCCAAACAAGTTTATCTGAGTCTCATCAGACCACAGGATATGGTTCTAGTAATTCATGCTCTTGGACAGGTTGTCCTCAGCAAACTGTTTGCAGGCTTTTTCTGTGAGCCAGCTTCAGAAGGGGCTTCACTCTGTGATGACAGCCATGCAAACTGACTTGTTGCAGTGTGCGGCGTATGGTCTGAGCACTGACGAGCTGACCTTCCACTTCTGCAACATCTAAACCAATGCTGGCAGCACTCATTGTTTTTTGAAGTCTCATTGAGTCTGTTGTTTGAAGTCATCTTCTGCACCTGATGCACAGCATGAAGACCTAACTTCTTTGATCGACGCTTGCGAGGCCTGTTCCGGGTGAAACCCGTCTTGTAAAACCTCTGTACAACCCTGACCACTGTACTGTAACTCAGTTTCAGGGTGTTCCTGAACTTCTTATAGCCTCGGCCATCTTTGTGGAGAGCAACAGTTCTAATTCTCAAATCCTCAGAGAGTTCTTTGTCATGAGGTGCCATGTTGAACATCCAGTGGTCATTATGAGAGAATTGTACTCAAAGCACCAGATTTGAACTGCTCTAATACAAGATACACAAATTTGTATGGTCCTGTCAAGCAGAAAAAACATGAACATGATGAATAGGACATGTGGCTTTGAATGGTTAAATGAAGTATAGCTGTTCATTTAGGGTGTACTCACTTTTGTTGCCAGCTTTTTTGACAATAATGGCCGTATGTTGAGTTATTTTCAAATCTTCAATGCTATACAAGTTGCACATTGACTACTCTAAAATATATCCAAGTTTCATTTCCATAGTATTGTCACTTGAGAAGATATATTAAAATGGTTGCTGAAATGTGAGGGGTGTACTCACTTTTGTGAGATACTGTATATTATTAAAGGTAGGGAAGGCAGTTTCTGCACTAGTGAAAGTGACATATTGTCAAGTATGGGTCAAATTGGTGCTCTGCTTTTAACCCATCCAAGTGCACACACACAACAGTGAGCAAACGCACGCGCGCACGCACGCCCAGAGCAGTGGGCAGCCATTGCTCCAGCACCCAGGGAGCAATTAGGGGTTCAGTGCCTTGCTCAAGTGCACCCCAGTCGTGGTATTGAGGGTGGAGAGACCACTGTACATTCACTGCCCCCACCTACAATTCCTGCCGGCCCGAGACTCAAACTCGCTACCTT
The DNA here is from genome assembly GCA_021397915.2 of Tor tambroides. Taxonomy (NCBI): domain Eukaryota; kingdom Metazoa; phylum Chordata; class Actinopteri; order Cypriniformes; family Cyprinidae; genus Tor; species Tor tambroides. Next base: position 37,823 of record JAFVLL020019567.1, read on the forward strand.
TTGATTACGAGTCTGACTCTCTAACCATTAGGCCACGACTTCTCCCAGGCTACTAGCGTCATCAAGTGGAACTACAAAAATAAAGCATGTTTTCAAATGACCGGTGCAAACGCCAAACTCAAACATCACAAACACATCTCTTACAGGTCTATAAAAGTGAACTCAATTAAACTCAGTTAAACAATTAAAAGTGTATTTTGCATGTTGTCTTTCCAAAAAAAAAAAAAAAACACTTTATGAAAAGCTTAAAATCTCAATATTATTGTATGAAAAATACTATGTTTTGCCTGCAGTGACTTGCCTTAAAGAGATAGTAAGAAAGAGATTAATTATTGTAATAATGTTGTAAATAATGTTGATTTTTTTTTTATTCATTTTTCTTCATAAGAACTCAATATATTGCCAGGAGCCATGGGTATTAATTTTGCTGACTTTTTTTTTTGCTAATTTTTTTAACTGACTTGCATTTTATGAATCACCAACGAGCACGGTTTCAGCTAAAAATCTTCTTTACTGTTCTACTGAAGAAAAAAGTCCAACTTGTTCAAGGGTGAATAAATTAACAGCAAATTTCATTTTTGAGTAAACTATCCATTTACGGAAAGTACGCAGAGACAAACTTTTCTGAGAGATGGCAGGAGAATGACTTACGAGATTGTCTAAATCATAATATCATTTAGACAATAAGTATAACTGAGATATATATCCATTTTTATCTCTCCAGTTCTGTTTCATAGAGGTCCATGAAAACATGTCAGCTGCAGTGTGAACACTGATGTTATGAGGGCACTCACACAATAAAGGCAATGTTATCAAATATCCTATGAAATGTGCTGACTGTGTAAGTGTTGACGGCTAACATACAGAAGAAGGGGAAACTCGTGTGTGTGTTGAGTGTGAACGCAGACAGGCTGACAGGCGTTTTCATCTCTATAAGAGCGCAGTGATGTGTGGCAGATGTTTGTGAACATGCGTCTCGTCTCATTATGAGAGAATCAGACGACTGACAGGAGGAAACTCTGCCAGTCCCAGATCACAGCAGCTCATGGTAGGGAACAGTAGTTGCTTTTAGCATGCATGTTGACCAATACTTTTTCTTTCTGTCATCAATCCAAGCCACCACTAGAGGGAGACTATCAATTTCACTGATAATGGAGCTCCTTGTGTTACTGCACTCTCACATCATCACTTGTCAGCTTCTCAGCTTGAAATGACACCAAATGTGCATCAATAAGCTTAAACTGAGACACTTGTTTAAGTGCACAGTAAAAATAATGTCAGATTGTATTTGGAAGGAGTCTAAAATCTGCACTTTGGTTCTGAAACAACAGTGTCCTGCAGAGGTCCATCGCTAATCAAACAGCTGTCTGTAAGGGGGGTTGCAGGACACTGAATAGCTCTGTTTTACAAAATAATACCCATGCACTCTTGAAAAATACAGCTTCTAAAAGTGGGTTTTCACAGAGATGTGATAGAAATGCCATTTAGTGTTCCCAAAAGAAACTTTCTGTAATCAGAATCATTTTTTCCTTAGTGTGAAGAATGTTTTAATAATCAGAAGAGCCTTTTTCCACTTTAAAGAACCATTTTTGCAATAGAAAGTTTCCATGGATATTAAAGGTTTTCACAGAGCCATCGATGCCAATAAAGAACATTTATTTATAAGAGGGCATCATCAACACACATGGACCGGATCATATGGAAGGTCAGAAAAACAAAGTTGCAAGTACATTGCTATTCAAAAGTTTGGGATAAGGTAGACTTTTAATGGTTTTTAAAGAAGTCTCTTCTGCTCATCAAGGCTGCATTTACAGTATTTGATTAAAAAAAAAACTGTAATATTGTGAAATATTATTACAATTTAAAATAATGGTGTTCTATTTCAATATACTTTAAAATATAATAATTATATAATAATTTATTTCTGTGATGCGCAGCTGTATTTTCAGCATCATTACTCCAGTCTTCAGTGTCACATGATCCTTCAGAAATCATTCTAATATGCTGATTTGCTGCTCAAGAAACATTTCTGATTATTATCAATGTTGGGAACAGTTGTGCTGCTTAATTTTTTTTTTTTTTTTTTGGGGGGGGGACCTGTGATACTTCTTTCAGGATTCTTTGATGATTAAAAAGAACAGCATAAGAAACTTCTTTAAAAAAAAAAACATTAAAAAAACTTACTGATCCCAAACAACTTTTGAACAGCAGTGTATAAGTGCTAAACAGGGAGACAAATAAAAATGATTTATTTATACAAAGCACAAAGCCAGGTTCAGCATCTTTGCAGGTTTTGTAGGTTAGCTATGTTTATCTAGTTATCTTCAGCTTGATAATTCTTTACAACCATGCAATTTTTGAATACATCTGACACCCTGCTGGCCATTAAACTTGATAGCATTTTGAACGTTTCTGACTAGTTACTTCATGATGCCATCTGTACATGTACATCTGGACATACACACCTCATCACAATGCACTCTAAATTTGGACTCCATGTCATTTGCCCTTTTTATAGAAGCATAATATTTTATATATTCAGTTACATATATACATATTGCTGTTTGCACTGCTGGTTACATGCTAACTACGTTTTATTGGCTCTGTACTAGTACTCTGCACAAAGTTGAATCTAAAATGACAGAGCACAACAATTAATTTACAATAAATGCAAACTTTATTCTGCTAACAACAACAAAAATACACAGGGACAGTTCTACTTTTCAGGCATTAAACCTTGTTTTAAACATGGCTAAGTATAAAAATGAGTGTAATATATTTGTACCTAAATATAAGTGGTTAAGTTTCTAGTCTAAATGTAACCAATAATAAGTAAATGTGGTCATTTTCCACAAAAAGGGACTTAACTCCCTACAGGAGTTAAAGAGCTGGATTAGATGAGACTTTACTAATAATACTCTTGTTGAGGCAGAACTGTAAGAAGAGCACAGATAAGCCTGATTCATATTCAGGAGGATAGATAGGATAGCAGTTTCTTTAATTGTGGATCAGTGGGAGAGTGTTGTGGTTTGATAAGTCACTAAATCTCAAACCTCATCTGTTAAGATCCAAACAGCGCAATTTCAGGGCACTCAGAAGGGACAAATCTCATGCTAAAAAAGCTCTTCATCTCAGAATATTACAAGGTCCCCCATAAAGTTTAGAAAGGAGTGAATTACTAAACAGTCACTCTATAATTTAGGGTACATCTCATGTCCATTGATGATCATTTATATATGTGTGTGTGTATATATATATATATATATATATATATATATATAATAAAAAGTTGATGAATAAAAAGTTAAAAAGAACAGCATTTGTTTTGTAACAATATACACTACTGTTCAGTTTGTGTTCAGTGAAAAAAAATTCTTTCTTTTTTTTAGTTTTATTCTAGTTTTATTCAGCAAGTGTGTCAAACTGATAAAGTGATAGTAAAGACTGATATTGTTACAAAAGATTTCTATTTTTGAATTAATGCTGTTCTTTAAAAAATATATAGCAGCACAGCTGTTTCCAACATTGATAATAAATCAGCATATTAGAATGATTTCTGAAGGATCGTGTGACACTGAAGACTGGAGATTTTCTTTTCAATCCTCAGAAATATTTTATATTATACTATAATCTCATAATTTTGTGCATGCTGTTGTTCAGTTTGCATGACATTGTCTTTATGTCCCTTAAATTGCAGTTTTTGCAATGTCTGCTTTTTGAATGATGAGTCTTGAGTTCAAAATAATAAATAAAAAATGTTAAGGTCGAGATTATCTATATTAAATTTATGTCTACAATCCAAATACCTTAGAAAAATGGATTGGGTTCAAATTAAATTTTCTTTCAAATAAGAAAAACATCTTTTTCATTGTAATATCAAAACGATTAAGCTTGGCAACAGCAGACAAGTTACACTGATAAAATACATCAACTGAAACCAGTAGCTGATTCATTGAGAAAGCATATTGTTTTTACACTTTTTTCCAGATGTGAAATCTACCCTAAATTATAGAATGACTCGTATGTTGAGTTGAACGCTGTGGGTTTCTGAGAACTTGTGAGTCATACAGGTAATGCTGAAACTTTAATGACTAAAACCACTTCAGTGCAGCACTTCTGAAATTAATCAAAGGAAAATTAATGCAATGCTCCCATCACAAGCAAATATCATCATTATTGCATCAATGCAATTAACGGGTCACAGGAGGGTTTCTAGACAGCATATGAAAAATCAGATGTGTGTGAATCTGCTTCTTAAAGATATTCATAAAACAGCCGGGAAGGTTTAACATTCAAAATAGCTTAATGCACTGAAATTTTTGGGTTTGAAACATTTAGTTTTTTTATTTATAGAAGCATGTTAAATTCATGAAGACATTATTATTCTATAGGGAAATTATGCACTTTCCTTGTTATTTGCCCAGAGTTTGTGAGGCTGAGGAAGCTTGTTTTATTTTGGAAAGTACTAATCATTTTCTTTGACATGTGTTTCTCTTGCTCAGCGCCCCTCAGAAGAGGTTTTCAATGAGATCTTGTCATAGTATTTCCTGCATGTGGATGCAAAGCCCAGTATCACTATTAGCTGAGCCTCAGTCACAGCATCTGACACACTTTACCCCACAGCTGCCCTTTGGGGAAAATCTTTCAAGTAATTAGTCATGACTAATCTTTAGTCAAATAACTGTCAGGGTTTTCCTTGATCAAATGGGTTTGGGTATGTGACATTGATACACTCTCAGGAAAAATAAAAAAAGTCCAAAAGCTGTTACTGGGACAATACTTTTTTTTTCCTTTTTTTTTTACATAAAATGTAATATTATGTACCTGTTTGCATATTTGCATTGACACATATGTATCTTTAAGGTACCAATATGCACCCTTTAGGATTAAATAAAGGTACAAAGTTGTACTTGGCAAAAAGGTACTAGTCCACTTTTGGACCTTTTTGCCTGAAAGTGTATAATGTCTGGTTAGTAATGCCTTTTTAAGTTTTTTGAAGGAAAGGTTGGATAAGTCACAGACTTGGTAGCCAGTAGTCAATTTATTGTAAAATGGAAATAAATTGTTTCTTAAATAAAATGATTCAAAAACAGACCAGTGCACATAAAATATGTTTAAATCACCTTTAAAACTCACCTTTTAAGAACATTCAAACAGTAGAAAAGTCAATAAAGAAACACTGTAAATATTTGCATCTATAGACTAATCTTCGCAAGCATTTTACAAAAAGACCAAGGCACACTGGTACTGGCAGTTGTTAAAAACAATGTAGATGACTCAATTGGAGATCCGGCTCTGACTAAACTTAATAAAACCCTTTGACTTATCAGATTCCACTTAGACACAGGAAGTAAAAGAAAACTTCAGAAATCTCTACATGGTGTTTTTTTCTCTAAATCAAAGCGGGTTATTTGTGTTGTTTCAGATCCTTCTGCGGCTGTTTCTCCATCACTCGTCTTGAGGCCTTTTTTTCACCTGACCACAATCAAGCCCCCATCAGCAGCTACTGCTCCGGCTGGAAAGCAATTTCCTGCACCCCTGCAGATGTATTGTGGGACATGAATGATCTCATTAAGAGCCATGCAAAGGGCCCGGAGATGTCGGCCAGGGCCTGCGGCAGATGAAAGCTGGCCCTCGTGCCCTCCAGACAGGAGATGCGCCGGAGCGTTTGGGTGAACGGCTCAAAGCACCCACTGGCTTCAGGTCTTGATTCAGTGTTTCATGTCTTGGTCTTCCCAACCTTTTGTCCTTGAAGTCCCCCTCCTTATGTATAATCAAACCTGAGAACGGTCCCTGTAGTTATGTGGTAATGACAAATTAAATTCAACCCATAGGTATAAATAAACAAAGCATAATGACTCTTTTAATTACAATCATTTTATTTCCGAGTGGTTTTATGCTTTTTATTCAGTAACATTTAAATATTTTATATTGCATATTGTATTTATAATCAATTACACTTCCTGCCTTTTAATTTTAGTAGGGTATTGGTGATATCAGTTCACCCAAATATGAAAATTTGCTGAAAATGTCCTCTTCCTCAAGGCATCCAAGATGTAGGTGAGTTTTTCTTCATCAGATTTGGAGAAATGTAGCATTGCATCACTTGCTCAGCAATGGATGCTCTGCAGTGAATGGGTGCCGTCAGAATGAGAGTCCAAACAGCTGATAAAAACATCACAATAATCCAAAAGAAATCCATTATTATGTTTAAACAGTCACTTCTGGTCAAAATACGAGTCCATAATCCACAATAACGCTTCCTCCAGTATAAAAGTGTATCTCCTGTTGTCTCTCACATCAAAATCCAGCCACATTTGTTTAGAGTTGTTTTGTCTTGTAAACGCTGCTTGATCTGTGCCGATTTCTCTCCTGATTCAGACCAGAACACTTTTTCACTGGAGGAAGCCTTATTATGGATTATGGACTCATATTTTAGTCAAGAAGCAACAGTTTGAAGTTAAAAACATCTTAATGATGGATTTTTCGTCATTGTAAATAAGAACTCAACTGATTTACCTGATTAAATAAAGGTTATTATTACTATTTATTGTTTCTTACAAACATGCAACTTTTGGCTTCACAAGATGTTAACTGATGGACTGGAGTGGTGTGGATTATTGTGATGTTTTTATCAGCTGTTTGGACTCTCATTCTGACGGCACCCATTCACTGCAGAGCATCCATTGCTGAGACAGTGATGCAATGCTACATTTCTCCAAATCTGATGAAGAAACACACTCATTTACATCTTAGGTGATCTGATGGTGAGCACATTTTCTTCATTTGTGGCTGAGCTGTCCTATTAATGAAGAGAACATGTTCGTCTGATTCATGTGTTCACGCAAGACTGTAAGGATCACAATGGTGTCAATGGTGACGTTCTGCAGTCAAATAGTTTCATATAATGTGAGCTAAACTGTATAATTATCTAGGAAATTGATTTTATAGATAGCTGTCTCTTATATAACTCCATTTCATCTTGTGTAATAAAATTATTTCAACTCAAATCAGTATTTCTAACTGTACTGTATCCCTTACTTTGTCTACTAACAGAAATGTCCTGTTTCCCTGACTACAGTGTTTAGCTACAACCTAAAAAATAACAGATGATCTTTACCTTTATCCTTAGCTGTGATGAAGATAAAGTAAAGCTAAATATTTCATTGTTCCTTCTACATTGAGAAGTATGAAGTAAAATGTAACATACAAGTATATGATTCTACATACAGTATCATACTACACGTAATATTACATACCAGACTTAAAATAAAGCAGCAGGGTTTGATGGTCACATCTTAAAATTGTGATTTCCAGGCCTGACAAAGTCATTTAAATGAAAATCTTGGAAAAGTACTGTATAAATACATTTCTGTAGTGAATATTAAGAGCTTTATAATATTTTATCATCTAACTAATTGTTTGCAATATCTATATTATATAGATTTTTCATAAATGACTGGAGAATTGGTCAGAAGGTTTTATAGTCTTGCTTTTTTTTACTCTTTTTACTGATCAAGTTATACTTGTTTCTTGGACTCTACTGCCCTCCAGTGACTGCTCACACACACGTTGCAATTCAATACGTAAATAAATCAATAAATAAATTAGAATAAATGTCATTTAACTTCCCCTTTTTGCATTGCATTTTTTTTTTTTTTTTGCGTTGGTTTATTTCTGTATTTATTCATCCCTACGTTTTTAGGAGTTACTGACACACAAAGTATGATATTCATTTCACAGCTATTTATATTTCCTGACTGAGGTGAATCAAAACACCAGATCTTCAAGAAAACTCACAGAGCAGTTGTTCTGTATAGCTTGAATTGATTGGAAATTAACACTAAAGTTGAGCTGTTTCAGTTTCGGGGTTTCGACAGGCTGATGATGTTCTGAATGGTGTATGGCTGATGTATGGCTGAATGTGATTTAAAACAAAAAAGTTGAGGTTTAGTCATGCATATGGCATCATTTGCTGGTGTGTATATGTGAAATAAAGTGTAATGAAATTCAATATATATTTATTCACAATAAAAGAGACACTCAGTGACTGTGTGTATACAGAGATGCTTTATTGATGAACATAATTCATACTGATTGAATAGGACATCAATAAGCTGTCTTCATGCACAGACAACCTTCATGTGCTCTGATGGAAATCAGAGATGAAGATGCTGTAATGTGTGTTATTAGTGTTGTAGCTGAAGCAGATCTGATATGATGTTGCTGCTACAGTTGAGATGGGGTAATGCTCACACGCAGTGAATAAAATAAAACAAGGAAACAATAAAAACAGTTGCACGCTAATTTCTCATAAATCTCCCAAGTTTTGGCAATGGTGGACCTGGCTCATATAAAACAACTTCACTGAAGTCATAAGACAAACAGAAAGGGGACGAGCCCGAAACGGCTGCACAGCAAACACACACACACACACATTTAATGCTGTACTGGAGTTAGCATGGCTTTGCATAAGCTGTGCTGAACACACACATCGACAAATGCAATGGCCTCGAAATAATCATCTGTATTTTGTTCTAGGCCTACATGACAGACAGCAGGTTTATAATCAAATATTTACAGAGACAGACCTTCATTTGCTTTTCTTCAAGAATGATTAAAATTAGAGCAAAACCGTTTGCTTTTATAGACACCGAAGAAAACGCAGAGGAGAACAAGAAGCAGAACCGAAGAGCATCTGAAGAGTGCACACAAACACACTACTAAAGCACAATCTCTCCTCCCCTGTTTAAATAAGACACCATGTGTGGACAAAATCAACTGCTTTGCATTTCTTCAAAAGATGTAATCGTTGGTCATCTTGAGCGATGGCATGGCCTCATTGACGTTCTGGTCAAGCCGGTGATACTCCACCCCGCGTGAGCAGAAACCGTCCCGCCAGCGGCGACTCTGAGCCAACAGCATCAGCTGCAAACGAACGGAGCAGAGGGCCATCATGATGACAGATCATTCACATGACACAAATAATGCTCTTCGAGCTCATTTATATGCCTTTCATCTCCTTGATTTTACATACTGCATGATCTTATGGAAATGTATGTGAGCTAGTATTGTCATGATATTGACATTTCTAATTTTGATACAATACTTTAACAATAAAAAAATATTGATATTTAACACCATTTTTGATACAACAGAGGAAAAACTAAGTTCATTTACTTTTGACCATAATAAATATAGTTTCTCATCAACGCAAACTCAGTCTGTCTGAGTTTTAGGCCTTACAGCTCTTAGGGTGATAATACTAATAATATTGTAGTACAACTGCACAAAAATTAATTCTTTATGAATACACACATACAAATAATTGAATTCAATAATACCTTAAATATATATATATTTTTTTTAACACACTGCAATAGATTAGCAATTATTAGAGGGGGCACGATTTGGGGTGCGATTTTATTGTTGCAACTTTTTGTATAAAAAAATTGCAAATTAAAATGGCATTTAAAAACAGGTTTCCTTTGCTTGTTTGTGGGGCTGCACAATTTGGTCAAAATGTGATTATATCGCACTATGGATATAGTAGTAGTTATTTATTTTTATTGCCATGTCAAGAATCTAAGGCTATTTTCATGGCAAAAACAAGAGTTACATCAAATAAAAACCAAGCAAGCAGAAAAACACAGCAGTTTAAATTTAGATTTTTTAAAATAACACGATAAAAATTCTAAAATCTTTTCTGGTAAAATCTTACTGAACAAGTCCCTGAGTGAGTGTACTTCATAAAAAAAAAAAAGTTGTCTTCACTATGGATAGAAAATAATAATAATAATAATGTTATTATTTGTATTATTATTCTTAATACAAATATAAAAAAAATACTGAAAAACAGAAGAAATATTAGTAAAGTAAAAAAAAAAAATCAAGTATTTAGGAAAGTATTTAAGACAAATAATATTTTTTTTTTATATATTACAACTGTAAAATACTAATAATTACAACAATAATTTCTTCACGTCCAAAGGTACATCATGTAATTTATTTTGAGAGTAAACCGCAGGAGCCCTCTCTCTTTTATTGATAAGTGCTTCTCATTATAAGTTTGTTTAGTGCATGCAAAAGAATTTTTCATTTAATCGTGGCATTTCTTTACACGCTTAAATTTCCCTGTTGGAATGGCAAAATGTGATTGAAGTTTAAACTGTACAACTATCGCAGTAATCTCAAGAAAATGCAATTAGATCAAATAGCCATGGTGAGATATTCGTGAGAGGTCTACGTGTTTACATCATCTTTTGCGATGCCTGTGAAGCTTACCTTCCTCTTGTTGTGGTAGGTGATGTACACGATGGCCACCAGAAAGGCGATGACGACCAGATGAAAGAAGAAGTGGGAATCTTCATCCTGGGTGTAGATGGTTGTGTCCTTGAATTGAACATTTATTTCTTCACGGCTGACAGGGGGGATGAGGTCTTTCCTCACACTCTCGCTGTTTTGAGGTGGCTCAGTCAAGTTTTCATCAAAACTATTATCACCATCACCATCATCACCACCATCACCATCGTCGTCGTCTTCTCCAAAGCCCAAGTCTGCTTCTGGAGACGTGCGGTCGCCCATGTAATCGGAGGTGCTCTCGGTTTTGCCAGCTGCAGGGGTGGAGACGGAGGTGGGCTTGTTTGCAGGTGTACTGGTGGGCTCTGGTGGTTTGTGTTTGGCGGGTGTAGTCTGGTCTGGAGTGGTTTCGTGCAGGTCTGCGGCGGCAGTCGTAGGTGGAGCGGTGGGAGCGTCGGGAGTGTCTGCTGCTTTGGTGGTGATGTCGACAGTGGAAGCTGGCGTCGTATGCGCCACCTGGACCGATTGACTCTGATGACTGTCGTTCTGGACGCTCAACGTGTTCTTATCAGGTATTAAAATGATTTTGTTGGTTGTTTTGACGGTCTCCTGAACCACACCAGCTGTGGCTGAAAAACAAGCCACATTAAGAGAAATTACTGTGATGCTGTTGCCACAGTTCAGCGCTTTACAAAGTGTAGTCTGTTACTGATTCCAAATGACACTGAAAAAAACTCCAGTTAGTAACGCGATCCATTACGTAATCTAATCAGACTACTTTGATTACTTTTAACCTAACTCGTTTATCACATTGATTTAAATAGAATAATGTTGTACCATACTGACATAAAAATACAAAAATTAAGAAAATACATATTCATTGTTATTAACAACATGAAATGCATTAAACATTACATTATGTCAAGGTTTCTCAAACTGGGAATCGTGAAGGACCTGCAGGGGTTTTGTGAGTTCAATAAAATGCTAATATTTAATTACATCATAAAAATTTTAAATTAAAATAAATCATTTAAAAATATTTGTATTTGAACGACAAAAACCTTCCAAAGACACATGAATACATGGTTAGATAACCAACTGAGTGATAATTCAAATAAAAATAATATTTAAAAAAGTAAATATTATGGAGTCATGTAATCAATAAAAAGTAACTGTAATCTGAATACAAGTATTTTAAAATGTAATATAATCTAATTACAAGTACTTAATTTTTGGAATCTGACTACGTAATCCAGATTACATGTAATCAGTTTCTACCCAGCACTGCGTTGGTACATTTATTTTCTAAAAATGAATATAAGCCATAGTTTCGAGTCTTAAAGAGAGCCAATCTGCTCATATTAGCATCCGCTGACATTTATGAAACCTCTAAGTGCATTCGTTTTTCATTTTTGGCCAGAAAACCAGGTGAAAATAACAATATTCTGATGACAGATGATGGTTGCATTTCCTATTGCCAACAGCAGATGATGATGTAAGGGTTTCATTCTGCATATTAAAGCATGCATTACAGATTCTGAGTGGCACAGGAGTAATTAATTAATAACACAAGTAATTGGACGAATACATCATCTAATAATTTAGGTCTAACGTTTATAAATGGCAGATCAACAGTTTTACTAGCTATTGCCGTCCTCAACATGAGGCAAGATGATATAAAGCCACTGAAACCAAAACCAGATTGACCAGATTTTCATTTGATCTCGTGTTACACTTTTAGTTTCAGTGCTGCAAAAACATCAGAAACACACTATTATGATGATTCTGGACTAACATGGAATAAAACAACAGATTTGTCAGGAGAGAGAGATTAAATTTATGTAAATTTATTCTGTCGCAGAATAAAAATAAAAGAGGTAATTTAGACTTTGTTTCTTCACAATTCTGAATTTATATCTCACAATTTAGACTTTATTTCTCGCAATTCTGATGAAAAAGTCAGAAGATATAAACAGAATTGTATGATGTAAACTCAGTATTGCGCGTTACAGCTCCAGTGTTTACAGAAACATGACAGTTGCGAAACTGACCACGTCACAAAAGCACGAGACTTCCGGGATCAGAATCAACAGAAGTCTTGTGCGAGTTTTCTATGGAATATTTATGTAACGTTATGTAAACGTGTCATTTATCGGTACCTAGACACAAACATTTGATGAGAAAGACGTTTGAAGAATACATTGGGTACATTTACAGGCAAAGTTTCACACGGAACACGAGCTCTTTTTGGTAAATAAATGACACCACTGGCCTGAGGGAACAACCTGTTAATGTTTATAGGGAAATCATCCACTAACCTTTGCTTACAGGTACGCAGCTCACAGAAAGGATCTGCAGTGACAGTAAAACTGCGATTATTTCAAAAGCTGAATTCCCGAACCCCTTCTTCCGTAACGCCGCCATCTTCAGTGCTGTCGTCATCAGCGCGCATGCGCAGTGCTGCCTCCGCAGACACACCCTTTCTGTTCAGATACCTTCATTTGGAAACGCCCGAGATCACTCACTCACTCGGTCACTTATTCACTATTACCTATATACTTGAGTGACATTTGAGCTCACTACATTAGAAGAAATTAACGACATGAGTGCGCGAATTTAAACGCTGACGTAAACAGTGTGCGTCGCTGTCGCAGAAAAAGCTTCGTCACCTTTTTAAAATGGAATTAAACGCACTTCTGAAATCTCTTCAATCGCCTTATAAAGAATATAAAAAAAACATTCAATTTATTTTATTTTTTAATCATTTTAAATGTATTATGTGTGCATATTTATTTGTGTTTGTTCATTATGTTTAATTAATCTACTATTGGTTATTATTTTATGGATTTGTGTGTAATCTCTTGGCAATGTTTGTTTTTGTATTGATTGTTCAAGCATTAATAAAAAAAATAACAAATGACAATTAAAAAAAAAAGCTTGGTCATATGAACTTTTCTACCCTACTTTAGAATATGACAAAAGTGTTAAAAAAAATCAATCTGATTTAATCTGATTCTTATATTTCATTAGTTTTAGTTTCAGTGCTGAAACTAAATAAAAAATAAATACATATACATAAAATCTTTGGCCAAAAATGCCCGAGAACCACCAAAGGGGTTAAATCATTTAAAATAAATACATAAATCACTATTTATATTTTAATTACACATACCACCATGTCAGCCTTGTGATTTCATCAGTGGCATTAATACAATGGATATTAATTTGATTTATAAAGCTTTTTTTGCTCTTCATCTCAATTATAAACATTTTTTGTGAAAAGTGGGGATTTCTATAAAAGAAAACACCTTCAAAGCATATTTTCCGTACACCTTGAATACATGTGAGTTTATGCATTTTGCATTGACAAAAAAACAAGCAGGCAGTGGCACACTATCTTTGTGTATGTACTTCAACATTTGAAAAAAGCTAAAACTGCACGTTTAAGGGAAAAAAAAAAATACTAGTTAATATATCCAAAAAGACCGTAAGAAACCAAACTGCACAGTCGAGTAGTTGTGGTCCAGGTTGAAATGTTTTATTTAACTGAAAGTATCCATACTGCTAAATCCACAGTATTCTAATCCTACACTTAAAAACGGAAGACTACATCCACCTATTCAGATCTTTTATGCTCTCCCGATACATCAGAAGCTTGCTTCCAATCTCCTTTAGTTCAGGGACAGCTGAAAGAGTTTTGCCATCAAAGGTACAGGCAGTATGCAGCGATAAAACAATAACAGACAAGATACACGTGTGGTTTCACTCACACAGACGAGACAAAAACACGAAACGCACCCAAACGTCTGGTGTCTACAACTAAAGACGTGATGGGCTCCTATAGCAGCCCGAGTGAGTGTCATCTGTTACATACGGGTCCCTTTCTTCAAGCTTTGCTGGGCTGAAAACTGTAGATCAGGAATGTTGTGACCTAATAATAGTGTTGTCTGATGTAAACGTCTCCGTTTCTACCCCTTCCCAAATATTAAACATCGGTAAAATATTCTGTCATGATCAACACTGTAATAAATAACTTCAAGGGTAGTGAAAATACATTTTTTAAGCCATTTATAACTTTCATTCTGTGTGACCTAGTAAATACACTATTGTTGCACTCTCTGGAAAAAGTGAGCATTACTAATGCATTATTTGACCGAGTACAGAGCGCTTCCTTGGCCAGGGCATCTAAGAGAAACGAGGTGTGTGAGGGTAGGTATTCAAAAAAAGAAAAGAAAAATCAAGTCAGGATTATTGCAATCCTCAGCTTCCTATGCCTCGAACTCTAGACCCAAACCCAGTTTGTGGCCACCGGCGTTAATGTTCTTCCCATCCAGAAGAGCAGAGAGGGTCAGCTTAATACCTGAACAGAGAAAAGAGGGAAAAAGTTAGACGAGGAACGATCACATCCAAGAGAGCTTACTGAAAACAGAACGGCAAATACACTGCCAGTCAAAAGTCTGGGATTAGTAGGAGTTTTACCCCCGGTTTCACAGACAAGGCTTAAGCCTAATCCTAGACTAAAATGTGACCCTGGACCACAAAACCAGTCATAAAGGTCAATTTTTTGAAATTGAGATTTCTACATCTGAAAGCTGAATAAATAAGCTTTCCATTAAAGTATGGTTTGTTAGGATCGGACAATATTTGGCTGAGATGCAACCATTTGAAAATCTGGAATCTGAGGGTGCAAAAAAATCTAAATATTGAGAAAATCGCCTTTAAAGTTGTTCAAATGAAGTTCTTAGCAATGCATATTACTAATCAAAAATGAAATTATAATATATTTACGGTAAGAAAGTTACAAAATATCTTCATGGAACATGATCTTTACTTAATATCCTAATGATTTTTGGCATAAAAGAAAAATAGATAATTTTGACCCATACAATGTATTTTTGGCTATTGCTACAAATATACCTGTGCTACTTAAGACTGCTTTTGTGGTCCAGGGTCACAAATGTAAATCTGAGCTGTTTCAACTGAAAGAAACTTGCACTTGCTGATCTTAAAATATATCAGTGCCTTTGTTTTGTCTCAAGATGCACACCAGTAATGGTTTTTTCTAAGGCATGTTTATAAAAATGACTTAAACGTCTTCAAAAAGCAAGAAACTGTCTCTCAATGTGGACGAAAGGTAAAATGTATCCGGATTAATGTGGCCAGAGCCCCAGCCTGCTCAAACAAACTTTCCTGACAATTCTAGCAATCCACGAGACCGTGACGAGCCGGTTCAGGCGGGTTCAATTAAGACTGAAGCTAAACTCTGCAGGATAGTGGCCATCCAGGAGCGGAGGCACAGTCATTCGGAACAGGTTTAATAAACTCAGTGCACCTGATACTCACCAGGCTTCAAGGTTTGAGTATATCCCAGGCCGACGAGGCTAGCATTATTCACTTTGGCCTGTAAGACAGACAAATCGTGTTTGACTCCAAAAGTCACTGATGACAAATATAATAGCACTAGATTTCAGCCCTTTCACAAAGCATGGGCTTATATTTGATCACCAGCTGAACATCATGAAAAGACCAGGCCCTTCCTAACTTAGCATGCTTCACAACATCTCATCCAGACTCTTGTCATTTTTAAGCTACATTCACAATAGGTATGTTTCTGTGCATTAATATGCTAATCAGAATGAATCCAAACCAATTTCAGATTGTGAAAGTTCTGCTTATATGAACCCTAAATGTTGCAATCTGATTCTGTTTACATGTGCATTTCGTTACGATTACTGTCATTACAATTATTTATGAGAATACACAACACATTATAATGTTTTTTTTTTACTAGTGTGCATTATAACGCATTACGAATACCCTTATGAGGCATTAAAAAAAATGCAGTCTTCATCTGGTGTTATGATGCATCATTCTCTTAAAAGTTATAACCACAAATAGGTAAGTATTGTAATGTATTGTGACTGTTCTCATGATTATCTATCAGATGATATAACATATTATAAGGTTGTTTTAAAGGCATTATGAATGCATTATAAATACAAGCTTCATAGAAAGTGTTACCAAACTTTTATACGGCTTTATCTTGAATTTTGGGCTCAATTCTGATTGCATTCTGCTAAGCTATAATCATGCTGTGAAAGTGTGCTATTCGTCAACACTGTAGTTGATTCTTTCACACGCACAGAAGTAAAGGCTTGGTGTAACCGGTCCTTTAGTGCTGGGGATTTTTACAGGTTACATCATTATGCCAGGAGGTGGCAAAAAACCACTGCCTTGATCAGTGAAAAAAGTTGCATGAACAAAAACTAAAAGTGGCAGTGGTAACTAAGATGAAACATACCGAGAAGGAAGCGTCGGCATCGATCTGATACTTGGCAGCGATGCCAAAGCGGGTGTTGCTGTTGCCGGCAGTCCAGGCCAGGTTGACCGCCGTCTCCAGATTATCGTTCACTTTCTGGTAAATGGAGCCACCGAATTCTGTTCCATCATTCCTGTGATTTGAAAACACATCGTGACTTGTTTTTATTAATAAAATGCACTGAAATGCATAAATACACTGAAATTCCTCTAGGGGATCAGATATTTCAAACAATGAATTTCTCTAAATCACATAATAGAATGCAAAACCATATTTTGACTATATTTCCACTGAAAACATACACAGGGTTTCTGCAGGTTTTATGATAAAGTTTTCACACCCTACTGATATTCGTTCTTGTTTTAAGCATAAATTCACTTAATTTTGTTCAGAATCTCAGAAAATTACTTCATATCTTACGTTTGCACCTCAAATAAAAGTAGAATGTTTCATGGCAATTTTATAGAAATGTTTTTTCAAATAGCAGATTTTTTGTTCTGAATTCTTAGACTGCAAGTACCCCGTTTTTCACAATAAGCTTCAAGTTTTCAAGATGAAGAAGAAATTCGGAACACCAAATTCATTCTAAAACTCAAAATGCAAAAATTCAGAATGTACAGAAAAAGGGTCAGAGGTCAAGCTTCTGGGCTAAATTGGAAAGTGGGTCTTTGAGGAGATGCCTTTCAAGATGTTTAGATATTTGTATTGAGGGGGGGGGCAACCACTGAGAAAGCAGTGCATGCAACATATAATGCCAAGACTTTATGAATTTAAGACACTCTGTTCCAACTTGAGACCTTTATAAGCCCTTAATCTGTGGAAGAGTTAATTATGACTTAAGACCCGCAGAAACCCTGCATACAGCATAAAAATCATTTTTTGATGTTAGGGTGAGGTATTTTTATGCAGGGTAGGGTTGCAGTATTTTTACAAGAAAACACTATTTCATAAAAAAGCATGTTTAATTAAATGTCTTACTTGCTGCTTCTACCAAATCCTATATCCTATATCAAATTTTGTTTTTTTAGTGTAAAAAAATAAAACTGCAATTATTTTGCTAAAAGACAAATCTGATTATTATTGCTTTAATTTGATTTAAAAAAAAAAAAAAAAAACTTAACTATATTTTAATGGAAAAGGCTGCAGTGAGTCTTTGTTATGTGAAACCCTAAACACTACTGCAAACAACTAACTCAGCTTTAATTTGAGCTTCAATGATATAAACAAGCTCCAGACATCAGTGTGCCGCTTCCTGCTGCAAAGCCCTTGACAAATCCAATCGCTGGGGAATAAACGTATATATAAATAACCCACCTTTCTAACCTTGAGACTGCTGGAGACCGACAACAGACTCGCTAAAGTAAGTCTGACGATTCTGTGTTTGGTACGTACACGTTTGTGTGGAGCTGAAACTCGTCGGTCTTGTAGCCCACAGCAAAGTTGCTCTGAGTGACCCGGTTCCTCCCCGCCTCAAAAGTCGTCTGGTATCCGGCCAGCCAGCCCTCGAAGCCCACGACCACGGCTCCATGCACCGCAGTGCCATTGATGTCATAGTCCACGTCACAGCCCAGGTTAATGTGCTCACGCTGGTAGCTGCTCTTGATCTTCCCGCTCTTCTTGCTATGGGAAGTTAGGAGAGAACCCAGCGAAACATCAGAGGAAACTGTGCTGAGTTTATGTGAAAAAACACAACACTGAATGCAAGTCTGTCATCACCTGATATAGCATTAATACATCACTTGGTTCTCATGTGCTTGTTCAACTAGAGCTGCAAAACTAATCAAAACTAAACTGAAATCATGTTATGGCTTAGTGTTATTATCAAATCACAAGGCTGAGATTTAATTAAATAGATATGTGTGTTCATTTACACATCAGCAGCTCCTGATCTGCTGGTGTTTTCAGCGTCTCAGTTCACAGTAAATGATCCACATGAACTGCATCTGCTCTAAGTTTGAGTCACTTTAACACGCATTTGGAAATTAAACATGCACCAACTTTCTTCACAAACTTCTAATGAGAAGCCCTTATCAATAAAAGAGAAGCTTTAAGAGCTCCTGCGGTTTATTATCAAAAATCAAGTTTGATGGTTTAGCTATAAAATGAAGAAATTAAGACAATACTAAAATATTAGTAATTTTACAAAATAATTGTATTATTTTCTATTAAATACTATTTTTTTTTACAGTGAAATATTACAAATGTAATATTTCTCATTTAGTTTTTAGTAATTTTTATATTTCTCATTTAGTTTAGTAATTTTTATATTTTTATTTAGTAATAATACCCCTACTACTGATAACCAATATTTCTAATTAAATTTAATTAATTGCTATATTTTTTTATTTAGCAAAAAAAACCTAAATTAAAAATAATAATAATAATTATTATTATTATTATTATTATTATTATTATCATTATCATTATCATTATCATTATTATTATTATCATCATCATCATCATCATCATCTTCATAAAATAAACCTAAAGCAAAACACAAAATTTTGGCCAAATTGTGAATCCCTGCAAATTTTTTTAAATTGCATTTTAAACCACAATTTTTATCAGAACAGAGAAAATAAATAAATAAATTCAAAACCATAAAATAAAATAATAATAATAAATTGCAATTCTCAATTACAACAGAAATATTTCTCATTTTGTTTTTAGTAATTTTATATTTTATTTATAAATAAATAATAAAATAAATATTATTGTTGTTGTTGCTGTTGTTGTAAATCCTAAAGCATATCATAAATTTTGGCCAAATTAAAAATAAATTGCATAAAAAAATTTAAAAACAAAAATCATAATAAATTGCAATTCTCCAAATTGTGCAGTTCTAGATTAGACTCACAACCAAAAACTAATACATCCCCTGTCTTTATACATTACATCCATACTGGAAATGCCAAACATCACTACAGCGGCATCAAGTGTACTAGAGCACAGACTTAGTGAACAAGTCACATACCCAGTGTTCGGAGAGAAGGAGGAATCAAATGTCAACTTCAGCCCTTTAGCTAGCTGAGAAAAAGAAAGCCACATTCATGTTAAAGAATGTAAAGTAATGCATATCCAATGAAACGCAGCTCATTTCTCCGGGTCTTGTACCTGGTCCTCTAGAGTGATCTCTGTGCCCAGAGTGTTGTCAGTGTTCCACTTCTCAGTGAACGTCAGGCCGTGTTCTGCCCACTTGTACTTGGTCTCCAGTGTTCCTGCTACTTTGCTGGTCTCTGTGTTAGCCGAGCCGGAGCTCTTGAACTCCTACAGCACCACAAGAACAAATGCATCACACGCTGAGAACTACTGCAACTCTAATCGGACTAAATGCGACATTCAACTCCAAGACCTTCTTCCCAGTTTAATCCAGAAGCTTGACCTCTGACCCACTTCCTGTCCAATCTGGATTTTTGAATTTTGAATTTTTGAATTTTGAATTTGGTTCCGAATTTCTTCTTCATCTTGAAATCTTGACGCTTCTTGCTTAAAAACGGGATACTTGCAGTCGAAGAATTCAGAACAAAAAAAAAAATCAGCTATTTGAAAAGACATCTATAAAACTATTATGAAATTTTTCTTTGTTAAATATCAAATGTCTTGAATTTAAGTTACAAAAAAAATAAGTACAAATCTTAATGTTAAAGCATATAATGATATTCTAGGAAATTGTGTGCTTCTAATATTATAGCAACAGTTTGGACAGGACCCTTTTCT
>JAFVLL020019568.1:0-42918 GCA_021397915.2 Tor tambroides
TTCGCTGAGATTGCAAGATGGCAGGTTGTTCTAAGGTGACTGAAACCCTGTGACGGAAGTTTGCCAAAGGGATAAATCTTTCAGCCATTGCAAGAAAAGTTGGTCATTCCAAATCTGTGATTTCTCAAATATTGAAGGTTTTACAATGACACTAATTCATTCAAGTCCCCCCCAAAAGTCTGGTCGTCCACGTAAGACAAATGCACGAGAAGACAGGATAATGCGGAGACTCTCAATGGGGAATTGGTCCAACACTGCAGCTGGAATTGCTTGCCAGGATGTGGATCTGTCTTGGCACGTTTAAGTGAAGTCAGACTGAAAGCCCACTCTGCAGTGAGTGGACCAAGATGACACCAGCACAGTCTGAGAAACTAAAGATGTCCTGAGGCCGCAGATGTGCTGAAGTCACTCAAAGCAAGAGCCTCTACACTTCCTACTAATTTCTGACAGCTGTAACCCTCCAAAATTTTAGTTGTAATCTTTTTCCATGCTACAGTGGTTACAGTTTTCTAATTCTGACCACAAAATAAGAGTTTTTGTTGAAATACCTTGGATATTTTGTCAAACATGTGGTATACCCACAGATAATATTCCTTCAAATTTTGAGCGATGAAGATGAACAATATTTCAGAAAAAATCAAGTATTTATAGATTGTTCTTTAATTTTGATCTCAACTGCATGTTCAAAAATATACAAATATTGTATAAAACAACAAGTAATATGAGTTTCACATGATAGCTATTGCTGTACTGTGTATTTTAATATGATTGAAATGCTTTATTGAGCATCAAATATCCAGGCCCAAAACTACTGGGTAAAAAACGCACGCAGGGTGTCTATTCCACTATTATAGTAGTCAACAAAAAACCAAAACAATATCCGTTCTTGTCTTAGGACAACTTTGATGAACTTTTTTGATCCACTTCAAATGTTGACTACTATAGTATAAGATTTTTTTAAATGAATCTAGTATCATGGGACATTAATAGTTATATAAAGTTATACCATAAACACTCTGAACTAAAGATTGAGCATGGATTCATCTGCTTCGTTTTTTGAGTGTTTGTCCGCAGGGTTGTCACAATGCCAAGGCCTGCAGGAAATCTGCAAATGCAAGGTACAACACAGCTGAGGATTCAGATGTTTGGTATTCCATCATGCCGAGCTCAAAACAGCTCAGCTTGAGACATGAAAACATGTCCCGAGAGCTCGTCCCCCGTGGACATGTCTAACCTCACCAGGAATTCTGTTCCAAAGAGCACAGCGTTCCATAAGCAGGACCATTTCCGTTAGAAGGACACTGCCGCGCTCTAACTAACTCGACATCTCCGGATCTAGTAACTTTGCAACCTTGCTTTGGGATCTGCTAAGACAAGCCCAGCTTCATCCACTGTTATCAACAAATAACTTGCTCTTTGATGGTTTCCTTTGGACTTCCTCATTCCCAAGGGGCCGATAGGACAACATAATCTTCAGGGCACACTTATGTCTGCCAAGAGCTGGTTGCAAAAGAGGTGTTGTTTTAGGGGACAGAAACAGAGGGACTTATGGGCCAAATATGGTCCACTATCAGGCCAAAGGTGGGGGGGAGGCAGGAAAAATCCCCCTGAAGCACAGGATGCACATGGACAGACCATGACAGCTCGAATAAAGCAGGATATGGAGAGAGAACGAAAGGAAGAGAGGATTGTGGGACGCAGCTGAAGTTAGATTAAATAATTCCTGTTTTGCAGGGCTGTTTTTGTGTCCCGTTGTTGTAGCGCACCATTCAGGAAGCTGGAGAAACAGTGCTGTCGTCAGAACTGTTGACTGCTGGATAGCAAAACACCTGCCAAATAAAACACATTAGTCACTTTAGTTAAACAACATTTACTGGAGAAAATGTGAGTGGGCTTTACTTTGTAACACACTGCCACGAAGGGTGTAGCTGGTAGTTGCCAGTGCATTGCATTGCAGTTGCTAGGGTTTTCTGGGTGGTTGCTAATGTGCTTCTAGTTGGTTTTAGCATCTTGGGATGTTCTGGATGGTTGTTATAACATTGCTATGCAGCAGGGGAATTTCCTCCGAGAAGGCAAGGGAGGCAGCAGTGCTTCCTCAAAATATTGGATGAGAAAAAAAATTCATAGTACAAAAGTAAAACAATGCCAATATTACAAAATATAACATTAAAAATGATATAAATCACTTGTTTTTCTAAAGAAACATTGTCCAACAGCGACACTAGCAGGTAAAGTTTAGGCACGAGTCAGCATTTCTGTCACCTCCCCTGAGCCCATTGAGTTTTAACAGACCCCCCTAAAGTGTGCCGTGAGTTTGGTGGGGGGTAATTGAGAATGAATGTGGGAAAGTCACGTGAGAGGAGGCAATGCCTCCATCGCAATATGATTGGATATGACTGTTTATGTTTGGCTGTGATTGGTTAATGCGATAAATCCCACCTCCTCCATTCACAAATCAGTCTGAATGAAAAAATATAATGGCATTAACGGGAAGACTAATTTAAAAAAGTAAGTAAACAACTCACAGTGGTTATATATAACCACTTTGTTATGTCAAAATAAGACTTGAAATGCCCTGAAAACATGATCTGTTAAGAGTTTTTAGTGAGTAATCAGCTTGGCAAAATTTAAAGTAAATCTCCGTGTCTGTGACCAATATTTAGAAAGCTTTGATGACTGATGATCCGAAAAATTCAAAAATAGTTAAAAGTTAACCATTAAAAAGAACAGCTGAACATAAGTTCGCAAATAAAATATATTGTTTAGAGAGAGTAAGTAATGTTTATGGTTTCTAGGTGTTTGCTAGAGTGTTTTGAATGGTTACTGGGCTATTGCTCAGTGGTTGATAGGCTGTTTTGGATTGTTTGTAGTGCATTTCAATGTGGTTTCTAGGACATTGCTAGGTGGTTGTTACACAATAAAATACCATTGATAGGGCTGGTGGATGATGGTTGTTACACAATAAAATACCGTTGTTAGGGCTGGTGGATGATAAGTGTTTTGGCTGGTTGTTCAGTACATTTTTATGCAGTTGCTATGGTTTTCTGGGTGGTTGCTTATTGGTCCATGTCATGGTTCATGGTCTGTTGGGCTTTTTGCATGTTTTATAACCCAACACATGAACCATGAATTTTACACAAGCGCATTTATTCAGAAAATGATACTCTTTGTCATTACTGACCTTTGATACTCAAACAAGCCAGTTATCATTAGTACCTTCATATCTTCATTACATTCATTTACCATTTATTCAAATGCTTTCCAAAGTACTTCTGGAACTTAGAAACATGAGATATTTGAGACAAACAGGTAAGTATGTGAAATAAGAGAACAAATAAAAGAAAGAGGATTAACGAACCCGAAATAGAAGCATTACAGACGTAAGTTCACTAGAGATTTCAACACTGTTGGGCTTCATTTGCGCAGATGTTCAGGCCGACTGGGGAAAGACATGACACACAGTAGGACTTCTCATCTTCTGACAGTTTTGATCAAAATATTGTGAAAAAAATGAATGTTTTATATGTGACATAAAAATTACTTCACTTGAATATTTTTAAATGACCTTTTCGTAGTATGACACAACAGGACATTTTTGTATAAAATTTATTATATTTAATGTACAAAAATATTCACAATTCACGACTTAAGCACAAAGCAAAGCTAAAATCGCAAACAACAGGTATAAACATCAATCTGGTAGTTTAATGTTACCTGTATTAGTTTCCTCCATTAGGTCTATTTTACACAGCACAATCATGCAAAACAGGTCAATATTAAGTTTTATGACTAAAACGTACACAAAAGCGGCGACGACAATAAAACGGCATCAAATCACACGCGCGACACAGAAAACACAATTCAGACTGACCGAAAACACCATCATTCTTCCATGTTTTTACATCTATCTGCTTCCTCAGAGTGAGGGTGGTCGAGGTTCAAGAGTAACAAAGCAGGAACGGAGCAGCAGGCGTTTGGAAGGTTGTGGGATAATGAAAGTACTTGTTGTGATTATTGCCCAAGTGTGTTGTGTTACAGAGGCGCTCTGTGGCAGGGGCTGAAAGGCCCTCCGAAACCACAATCCTCAGCTTTGTTCCGCAGGCCCACGGCCGTCTCTGTTGGCCTGACCGCGATAAGAAACTTGGATGTTGTTACAGGAAGTTGGATGCTCCTCTTGCGATAGGTTTCTCCTGCTGAAAGCTTCTCTTTTTTTTCACTTTCTGTGCGATTGGCTGCCTGGAAGGTGAAAAGAAGGTACGGAATATAATAAACTTGCTTGGTATGTATAGAACTGGTATAGTAACTTCAATTAGTGGTTAACCCATTTATCCCTAATGAGGGTGGAGGGGAGAATTTTGTTGTTTCTAATAAGAATAAGAGTATAATTAGTCAGACACTGTAAACGATTATTACATTTATGGATAAACCACGAGATGGGCATGTGAAGTGATCAATCATCATCAAATTTCAGACAGCTATTCAAGTACCAGATACGTCTTTTAAATTATGGCACAGACGCAACAGCATACCATCAGGGTCATATAGTGAAATACAACATGCGTAAGAAATATCCACATCAAAAATAACAAATAAATTACATTTTCCATAGAGAAAAAGTGTAAAATGAAAATGTTTTCTTTTAAGACTTTACGCTTTGATTTATTTATTATCTCATTTAATTCACTACGAATTGAAAAGTACTACTATAATGCAGTGCCGTAACCGCTATAAACATTGATTGATTTTGCGCAAATTGTCCAACCCAATATTTGGCATTCTTGCACTGCTGCACTCCATTACGCAGTACTCTGATGTTTAAAGGTTGACATTTTTAGGCTGATCTGCCTTGGGGGTCTGACAGCGCACGTCAATGTCAAAATGATTGAGATGGCCAATCAAATCAAAATAGGCAGGGTTTACCGTTCACATACCGTTCAGCGCGAATTCCAGCACGAGGCGAGGTAAGATCGAAGTAGCAAAACATTTAATATTTGACAACTGTTTTTTTTCCTCAAATGTGGCTGTTTTGAACTGAAAATATATTATCATTTGAATGACTCTTGCAATTCTTAACTGAATGTGACGAGAAAAGAACTGCATTTTTGACATATTAGACATACACATAAAAGTATATGTGTGCGTTTAAAATATATTTGCAAATAGTTCAGAATTATTTACTCCTCAATTATTTACTCCTTACTCCTGAAATTAGACATAAAATTTGCTTCCCTCTTCTAATTTTATGCTTTATTAAGTTATATATATATATATATATATATATATATATATATATATATATATATTAGTCGAATCGGAATTTTCGAATCTTGTCGATAGTCGACTGATAGTCGAATCATATGTTTGGGAGCGGGGGCAAAATACATTACAAAGAGTCAAGTCAGATATTCGACAGTCATAATTAGCCTACTGACGTTAACACACAGGGAAAATGTGTAACGGACGCCTCGCAGATACAAAAATAACGTTTTATGTTTTGATTAAAAGGTAGTTAACATTAAACGTTAGCGAAACCCTAAGAATTCACAACATTTTTTACAGTAGTGCTCTCATTATAACGTTACGGGAGTCGTGGCCTAATGGATAGAGAGTTGGACTTGTAACCTGAAGGTCGTGGGTTCGAGTCTCAGGTCTGGCAGGGATTGTAGGTGGGGGGGAGTGAATAACCAGCACTCTCTCCACCCTCAATACCACGACTGAGGTGAGACCCTCGAGCAAGGCACCGACCCCCAACTGCTCCCCGGGTGCCGCAGCATTGGCTGCCCACTGCTCCAGGTGTATGTTCACTACTGTGTGTGTGCACTTGGATGGGTTAAATGCAGAGCACAAATTCCAAGTATGGGTCACCATACTTGGCCACACACCACTTCCCCTTCCCTTTCCCTTATGTATATGACAATAGTTATTAATGTTCTGCATTTCTGTTTTGAGCTGCGCGCTGAAGATGACCAGTAGAATGAAGCATATGATTTTTAATCAATGGGATTTAACTCATCATTTATCTCATATAGAATACACTTCGTTATTTATACAACATAATGTTAATATTACGACTTATAGGCTATATGCAAAAAATGTCCCGAATGAATGCACGTGTCTGCGCGGCTCTGAATGAACTCATTTTGTTGACGCGTTCTTCACGCAACAACGTGCAGAAACATAGCAACTAAACTTTAAAAATTCACAGCGTTTTATAATAATAGTGTTCTCATTATAATGTTATGTATATGACAGTCCCAGTCATAGTTATTAATATTCTGCATTGTTGTTTGTACTGCTCGCATTGCGCGCTGAAGAGATAATCACCGTAGTACTACAATGAAGCGTTTACTGCAGCACAACTCAACCAAAATGCATCGTATACGAGATAAAATAATATATACACAATATATTTAAACCGGCTGAAATGTTTTAAAATCACTTGTACCCTACTTAAACTGGATTTTTTCAATCTTCACTCTGCCTGTGTCAATTTGAGTCTTGTTAAAGATTTAAATCCCTGCCGCCAAAATGCTCCTCTGTCGGTCACGGATTATAGAAAGTGAAAATTAAATTTACAGCATTATCTTAATAGGCTGTATATTAACTTTGGGAGGAAACCGGTAGTTCTATGTGAAATCAGACATTGAGCACCCCCATAGCCAAAATGGCATGATCATAACAGCCCGCGAATATTCGACTGTGAGATTGGTAGTCGAATCAGGCTCCTCCTATCGAAGAATCGAATCTTCGACTATTCGGGGTCACCCCTAATATATATATAATGATTAAGCAATTAAACTATTTTGAACTTTATTTTAGTATTGTCTATGATTTTTCTCATCTGCCACAGTAATGCAATGTCTTTGAATTATTGGTTTCTGGGGGCTTTTTTCTTAATACTGACACATGCATGGAATTAATTTTTGTGAAGCATTTGTACAGTTTTTAATTTCATGGAATTAATTTTGAGTTGAAATATAAGACATGCATATTTTTGGTGAGATTGATCCCTCCGATCTCACATTGGGTAATGACGTATTCTGAGTCCAACAGCTATGTTTTCAGTGGTCTTGACTGATTAGATTGTGGTCTGCACAGACACACTTTCCTGTCTGTAACATTACGATCAGTGAGATAGAAAATATGGAGCACTTAACAGGAAGTAAACATAATGTGGAGCCTTGACCATGTGTGCATTAGAGAGGAAAATTGATTTTCCAGTAATGCATCAGTAAAGTTCAGCAGCAGGCAGGAAGAAGTAACACTAAATACAACACAGGCAAGACTAATTCCATCTGATTTGTGAGAGAGAAAGGCCAGAAAGACAGACAGACCTCACAGTGGACTGATAAAAAATTCATCATTAGTGACAAAGACACAGTGAAAGAAGACATGCATAGAATGAAAAAGAGAGAAGAAAAGAACATGTGATCAAATAAATCAATGAATGCATGTACACTCTGCTTTCATTGTCTGACCATAATATTGACTGTGACTGTAAATATTGACATTGTAAATGTCAAGCATAATGAATGTTTTATTAAGTTACTTAGAACCACTACTGCAAAAAAAGGCCAAGATACAGTCCACAAAAAACCTTCTACAGAAAACACCTTAGCAACCACACAGCACCACCCTGACAACCACCCTCAACCCTCTAGCAACCACTCTGAGTAACCTTGTAAACAAGCCAGAACACCTTTAGCAACCACCCAGAAAACCCTAACAAACACTCTGAACACTGCAGCAACCCACAACACCTTAACAACCACCTAAAACACTGTAGCAACAATCCAGGACACCCTAGCAACCACTTAGCCACAATTCATTACATCTTAGAAACCACCCAGACTGCCTCCAACAAACCTCCTTCCAACCACCTGGAACACCCTAACAAACACCTAAAACATTCCAGATCACCCTAGCAACAACCTAGCAAGAACACAGAACACCAAAAAACCAGAAAACCAAATCAAACACCTAAAACATTCCAGAACACCCTTGCAACCACCCAAATACTGTAGCAGAACACTTAAAACACCACAGCGACAGCTTAGAAAGAATTGCCCAGAACACCCTGTCAATCACCCACAACAGCTTAGCAACCTCCCAAAACACCATATCAATCACCCAGGAAACCCTAACAACTACCCACAACACCTTAGCAACCTCCGAAAAACACCCCAAACACCTAAAAATGTTCCAGAACCTAGCAACCACCCAAAACAACCACCCAGAACACCCTTTCAATCGTTAGCACACACCCTAACCACCCAGAACACCCTAGAAACCTCCCAAAACACTGTATCAGAACACCTAAAACACCATAGCAACAACAGAGAACCCAGAACTGCCCAGAACACCCAATAACCCACAACACTTTAGCAACCTCCCAAAACACCATATCAATCACCCAAAATGCCCTAGCAACAAACTAAACACCCTTCCAACCACCCAGAACACCTTAAACACCTAAAAACATTCCAGAACACCCTAATGGTCCTAGCAACAGCCAAAATACCCCAGCAACCACCATAATGCCTTAAACACTTAAAAACATTCCAGAACACCTTAGCAACTACCCAAATCACTGTAACAACCACCTAGCAACAACCCAAATCCTAGCAATCACAGAGGAACAACTGAGAATGCCCTAGCAACTATCCAGAAAACTTAGTAATGAGAATTAGTACACACTAGATTGTCAGAAAATCTCATTTACATCCAAAAGAGAACACATTTCTGTTCCTCATTTGCAAGTCACTTTGGATAAAAGTGTCTGTTAATTTAATAAATGTATTTATGTATAAATTACGGTAATTTACACAAAATTACTTGTTAAGACAGTGTATGTGTAACTTGTTAACAAGTACCCTTCACTTTCATCAGCTAACTGAAATGAAATGTTAATGCATGTAAAGACATCTTAGAATCTCCAAGACACACTATGGTTTGACGTCACGAGACACTCAGCTGTCCTGCAGCTGTTCTTCATACTGCTTGACATCTGTTCCAATAAAAACAAGAACAAACAACTGAATGAGAGTCAACAAATAAAGACACATTAAAATGTTCCCTTATCTCAAGTCAAACATCTTCATATTTACAATTATAATAGTCATTTCTTTTTTTCTGACATATTATCTCCATTGACTTGTCTTACAGCCTTTGAGATTACAATACTATTTATAAAAATCCACTTCACTTTTTTATTTAATTTAGTCATCACTTAATGTAAAATAATCTGAGCCTAAACTGTTAACAGCTTCTGTAACCCAAGCTTTTCCGTGTGGAATCCAATATTCTGGGAACACCGGTCAACCTAAACTATAAGATTTCCATTACACCAGTTCCTTTCATTGTTCAAATGTGATTTATATGGAGATCAAATATAAGTACAAGGAGCAACATGTTTTATGAAGAACATAAGACAAAAGCAATACCTAACAAGAAGAAAAAAGAGGTTTTGGCTATCAGACAAATTGACTCTATATGGACGTGTAAAAATACACCAACACTGCCAATAATGAGCACCAAACAAAGTCTGAACTTCAGAGCACATATATATATATATACACACACAGTGCCTTGCAGAAGTATTCAAACCCCTTCTTTTTTTTTTTACGTTTTATGTTGCAGCTTTATGTTAAACACACATCAATCTACACTCCATACACCATAATGGCAAAGCAAAAACAGAACTGTCACAACTTTGTAAATTTATAAAAAAATAAAAAAATCTGAAATAAGTATGTTGCATAAGTATTCAAATTTTTAGTCTGTGGGTTGAAGCGAAACACCCCACCCCCAAGTTATCAATTTCGACTGAGGTGGAACCCCCGGAAGGAGGTTTTGTAAGCCACTTCTCCAAAGAATGTGATTGGGCTAGTTTTGAATACCAGTTGGGCTGGTTTTGTTACGTAGACCTGGCAACCTTGCATTGCAACTTGTGTCGCTGATTGCTGCACAGATTACGCACATTATGATTAATTTTGAGTGTAGTATTTTATAAAATTGAATAAATGAAATGTTACTGCATTTTTTATTGTTTTATTAAGTATTAATTATTTAAATGTACTGTTAAGGATTGCATTTATTTTGCATCTAAAAAGTACATTTATAAGTATTATTTTAAATTGATTTGAATTAATTGTTGAATAAAGTAATAATTTTTGTTTTTTTGAACACAAAGTATTCTCGTAGCTTCATAAAATTACGTTTGAATGACTGATGTTTCATGGACTATTTTGTCGATGTTCTTGGTACCTTTCTGGGCCTTGAACGTGGTAGTTCCCTTGCTGTCTATGGAGGGTCAGAAAGCTCTCGGATTTCATCAAAAATATCTTAATTTGTGTTCTGAAGGTCTTACGGGTTTGGAACGACATGAGGGTGAGTAATGGCAGAATTTTCATTTTTGGGCGAACTAACCCTTTAATGCATCTGTTAAGGAACCGGAATCATTAACGACAGTCTTTAACTGTAGTAAAATCACTGTAAAGAATGGTCTGCCATAGTGTATTTGCTTTATACATAAGAGCCCACAATGACACACAACATACGGTACACATAGGAATAAAGGTATATAACAAAGGCGTATGTACTTAAACTGCACACATACAAAATGCCAAACATCAGAATTTTAATGTAAAGGGATTCACAAGGATAGTCTTCAAACATGGGTGGGGATTGGTGTGTGTGTGTGTGATCCCATAGATAAGATAAATACATACAAGTTTTGTTTGAGAGTGTCAGTTTTGATGGGAAAGTTGAGTGAAATACTCACTCTGTTGGCTGGGCCGCCCGCCGGAGCTCCCTGATGAACCAGGCCTGCTGCCGCTCTGCTGGGGCTCGCTGTTGGAGAACTGGGGAGCCAGCGGGGGCAGACGAGACCTGCCAGCACTGCCTGCGTCACTGTCAGGGGTGCGAGGAATCTTAGGCCGGCTTGCAAAGCCCACATTCTGGCCACTAGAAAGGAGAGAACGAAAGAGATGCTACTAAGTTTACATTTAAAATTTGCCTTCATCCAGTGCCACTCAGAGTGACTAGCAGACTCATTTGAATTCATTTGCATTTGCTTGTCAATCAAACATATCTAGTTGAAGGAGTTTTAGACATTTTACTGTAACACAAAACACATCTTATTATAAAGAATATGGTTTTTAATGCTCTAGCTAAAGTTTAGCTAGAAATACAGAAATAGCATTTTAGCTTAGCATAAAGCTAAACATTAACTTGACAATTTACACAAGTTAAACTATTTCGGCAACTGAAAATGTATTTCAACAACCCACTGAGTGTGTTAAAAAAAACAAAACAAAAAAAAAAAAACTTGTTTTACTGATCGTGTGTGGAAATGTTTTCAAAGAATGAGATGGAAATATATTATTTATAACCTCCTATATGATGCTAACAGTTGAAGTATTTCTCATTTTCCAAACTGTTTTCCGTTAAGCCCAAATTATAGAGTTTATAGTTTTGGTGTGAAACGCTTAGCATCCTCGTCTAGCAGCTATGCTATTTTTTCTCTAGTTACTGCCACTGAAAAATAAAATAAATGAATAAATAAAATACATTTAAAAAGTAATTGTAACTTGATATATCAATATTTTGAATTTTTTCTCAAAATTCTGAGTTTAGAGCTCACAATTCCGACTTATTTTTCCTCAGAATTGGAATATAAATTCAGAATCATTAAAAATAAACTCAGAATTTAAGTCAGAATAAAAAAAATCAGAATCAAAAGTCAGAATTGTCAGATGTTAACTCAGAATTCTGACTTTTTTCTGAATTTTGATTTGACATCTCGCAAATGTAAGGTAAACTACTTTTTTTTTTCTTCACAGTTGCTATTTTATATATCATAATTCTGACATTTCAGATTTGGCATTGGCTAAGCATTTGCATCTTTGTTTCCTTATATGCGAAGACGATGTTCTTAACGTAAATGTGCCCCTTGTGGCAATGTTGAGAATGCGACACGTAATTACATTGGATTAAGAATTGCATTCTGACATTTTGAAATGGAATAACATATAAAACACAACGCAAGGATATTTAGCATGCATAGTTAGGGGCTGTTCACACAAAATGCGTATTTGTGTTTAAAAACACAAGTATTTTTACTGAGAAGAACTAAAAAAAAACTATTGTTGAGTGAACTCGAAAGTCTTACCGCATCAAGTTGCCTTATTTTTTTTTTTACATTTTCTCAACTATTTATTTTTTCCAGTGCAGTGGAATTCAAAAAACGCATAAAAACATAACGCAATGACACTGAACATGTACAGTATAGTTAGGGGCTGTTCAAACAGAGCGCGTTTTTGCATTTAGAACCATAAGATACGGAGCAGTGGAATACAAAAAACGGTACAAAAGACCCAAGACAATCAACACAAGCACAGTGGTCAAACACGTTTCCATAGAAAAACAATGGAAATGCAAAAACGTTTTCAGTGTGAACGGCCCCTTAGACAAGTTTGCGTTGTTATATTTACATGTTGCAGGCCTTACAAAATCAACGAGAAAATGATGAATTCAGCTCGATTCAGTTTTTTCTGCTGAATGAGGTTAAAATTATAGCTTTATGCAAGAAAATGTGATGCACGTGTGTTCACAGGGTTATTACATCCACGGTTTCCAGGAGTCAGGTTGGGCAGGGATTTGGGAAGAAAAGGACCTGAATCAGCCCATTGTTTAGCAGTTGTTTGATTCTCATGAAAAAGTCTGTCCTGTGGCATTGCTGACTCAAGGTTCGATGCCTCACTCCCACCCCCAAATTCCTCTGGTCTCTCTCCAGCTCGCTGCCTTCCAGAGCCAAGATACAGCCTGCGACACGCTTGATAACACTGGATCCTGTGGACCTTTACATTTTAGATATGCCTTGCCACAGTGAGCATGGAATGTCACACCTGGATCCTTAAACCTCTTGGTAACGCAACACAGTTGTGGAAGATCCCGAGATGAGTAATGTTGGGCTAAGAATACACCGAATGGGCAGTAAACTCACCTGTACGAGTGGCCATTGGTGTTGTTTGGGCCTGGTGGAGGTATACGTCTTTCAGGGGACCCCGTGAGCCCTGATTCCACAGAGGAACGCCAGCATTCTGAATCAGTTGCTGATTGGAGAAAGACCAAAAGATGTCACACACACCTGACATCATTAACACACACGCGCCACAGTGAAGGACCTGAGAGCTGTTCACTTTCACAAGGAAATGCAAAGTGGTCTAGTAGAGATGTGCTATATGGTTACTGTACGTAAGGAAATTGAATAAGAGTTGCTGCTAACAGATAAATTCAATGAGAGATAAATAAAACATGTGCCCTATAATTTTGATGATACAATATAATTACTAAGACAAAAGCTAAAAAACATACAATGAGAAGAAAGTCATTTTATAGAGACTGAGGAGTTTTGCAAACTGATTCTAAGTTCAATTTAGTTTGTTTTGTTTTTTTTTTAAATCGCATGCTATTTTTGTTGTTTGTAGTTTTGAACAAGGCTCATCCAATCAGATTGTAGAACCAGAACTATCCGTTTTATAGTGCAATCCACAAACAGCTTGCAAATTATTGTCTGATGACTTTTTAAAGCACCAAAACGAACAAATCTCATATGCACTTCTTGCACAGACCACATTTGTCAAGTTCAGCCATTCAATCCTGTTAGCAAAGTCATTCAGATGATCGAACATTCAGCCCCTTTACCAAAGTCATTACGATTAAACATGCAGCCTTTACCAAAGTTATCAAGACATCAAACATTCAGCCCCGTTACCAAAGTCATTAAAACGATCAAATGCTCAGCCTTTACCAAAGTTATCAAACTATCAAATATTCAACCCTGTTACCAAAGTCATTAAAACAATCAAACATGCAGCCTTTACCAAAGATATTAAAACATCAAACATTCAGCCCCGTTACCAAAGACATTAAAACGATCAAATGTTCAGCCTTTACCAAAGTTATTAAAACATCAAACATTAAATTTGGTTATCAAAGTTATTAAAATGATCAAATATTCAACCCTGTTACCAAAGTCATTAAAATGATCAAATATTCAACCCTGTTACCAAAGTCATTAAAACGATCAAACATTTAGCCTTGTTACCAAAGTTATAAAAATGACCAAACTTTCAGTTTTTTATTTCAAATACTCCATTCCCAAATACCATTACCAAAGTTATTAAAGAGCTAGTAACCCAAAAATGAAAATTCTGTCATTAATTACTCACCCTCATGTCCTTCCAAACCCATAAGACCTTCGGAACACAAATTAAGATATTTTTGATTAAATTTAAACATCAGCAGCACCACACGCATGTGTCGTGATACTCTCCAAAATAGCGCTAGGGTGATGCAGAGGAGAAGAATTGTTGAATAAAGTTGTTATTTTTGTTTTCTTTGCCAACAGCAAGTATTCGCGTAGTTTCGTAATATTACGGTTGAACCACTGATGTTACATGGATTGTTTTAACGATGTTCTTACCACGTTTCTGGACCTTGATCGTGGTATTACCCTTGCTGTCTATGGAGGGTCAGAGAGCTCTCAGATTTAATCAAAAATATCTTAATTTGTGTTCCGAAGATGAACGAAGGTCTTATGGGTTTGGAGCGACATGAGGGTGAGTAATTAATGACAGAATTTTCATTTTTGGTTGGACTATCCCTTTAAAACGCTCAAACACTCAACTTTTACCAAAATGTAAAAATAATGACCAAAAATTTAGCCATTACCAAAATTATCAAAGAAGATCAAATATTCAATCGTTGCCACAGTTATCAAAAAATATAATTTTGTTCCCCTTGTTATTATATCAACAGTCCCGCTCGACTATTTGTGCTAACATAATTTGTTGCATTTGATTAATTATTTACTTTTTCCAATCATCCACATCAGAGTTTCAAACTCTATTTAGATGTCCCAGATTTTCATAACAGGGCTGAAAAAAATTGCACAT
The DNA here is from genome assembly GCA_021397915.2 of Tor tambroides. Taxonomy (NCBI): domain Eukaryota; kingdom Metazoa; phylum Chordata; class Actinopteri; order Cypriniformes; family Cyprinidae; genus Tor; species Tor tambroides. The sequence continues at coordinate 14,961 of JAFVLL020019568.1, forward strand.
CTGATACTAATTAGAAAAGAAAACACCTTGAGGAAAATGAACAACATTTTCTACCTATGTGAATGATTACCAATTCTGAAACGTGACAACACATGCACAACTAGAACACTTCATATCTGCCTTTGTTTGATATCGTGCTTGGATGGTAGAGCTCTCAGTCAAACCCTCGCCTGCAGGCACTGAAAACCACATCAAAGTGATTTCATCAGGCTGTGCATTTGGAACGGAAGTGAGAGGACCGTGAAAGCACGGTCCAGGCTAAAGGCCTCGGAAATTGAATCATTTCAGAGAAACATGGAATATTTATTAAAGATGGAACTGTGATCTCATCTTTATGAAGGGTTACAAAACAATGACATCGGACAATAAGTAAAATAACATTACAAAAAGCCCAACTTTTGAGCTGGATGAAAAAAGGAAGTAAATCAATGTGAAAACAAAGTGAAAAAGCTGGGGTACATATTTAAATATTTGTCAGTCGACGGCACACATACCCAATGTTTGGTGGATGGATTCAGCAGTGCTCGGGCGGCTACCGGTGCGAGTAGGTGGGCGGGAACTAAAGCGAGAATGGGCGGGGCTATCGTCACTTCTCTGTCGGGTAACAGTGTAGACTCCATCACCACCAGCTCTGCACAAATGTACAATATCATAAATGTAACAATATCTGTGATGGCAAAATGATGGTTCCTCTAGCTAGTGAAAAAAACCAAACAAAGACATAAAAGGATAAAATATATTAGTATACACATTTTTATCTATTCGCCCAGGCTTAAATGGCATCCATTCAACTTTGTGTAGTCCATGTCCTTTGGAGACAGTAGTATATTTTGATATCCAATTATTCTATTTGGATAAATTATATATCCAAAGGCTCAAACAAGTTTTCACCTAATCAAGGGCATAATCGCAATGTTGTGTTCTTTCATTCAAAACATTTCAAATCACCAAGGTTAAAACAGCGAGAGTCACGCAACCAATTGTCTGCAGTCGCTCCCATCACTATTCCATACGCTTCAGTAGAAACAATGAGGATATATCCAAGTGTGGATGGAGTCTTTCATATCCTGCTTGCACATTAACATTATTTGACTTAAGGGCAGAACTATTGACTTCTCTGTAGTGTTAAAGACGAGGATAAAGATGTATACAGACACATTTGCACTTCTGCTGCAGGCGAGAGTCAGTGTTGGTAGTATCTTGCATAATCATCTTAAATTAAGATGCCTCCAATGACAACACATCAATTAGCAAAAAAACAAAAAAAACAATTAGTGGTTACTATACCAACAAGGAATCAAACTAGTACATCTGCATTTATTTAAGTAACACGAAATGTACATGAACCATATCTGGGTATGAGTAAATTTCATAAGAATTCTGATGATTCCAATATTAATATAAGATGGTTTTAAACTCCAAGTCACATGAAGAAAAAGAGATAGAGTCTTTATGGATCTTGATCTGGAGTGAATCTATAAAACCATTCCACTATGATAATCAAGTAATGCTAAACTATTTTGTTTTACATTAAAGTGACAGACAAACATAAGATTGTTTCTAAAATAGCACCAAATATTCCTCTTGATGTGAACGGGCATTCAGAATAAGGTTCTTACATGGTATTTTTGTGGGAACTGGGCGTAACGGGCCGCTGGAGGGGCTCGTCTATGCTGCGAGAGGATGGAGGGTATGATCTTCTCTTCATCTTCACCATGTTGGTCATTATCTACGAAGCATCATAGAGATAATTATCATCTGGTCATTCGATATCGCAAACATAAATCACAATATATAACAGCTCCTCAATGCCAATGGTTTGCAAACGAATCATTCTTTTGAACTGGTTCTTTTTGGTGAACTAGATGAACCAGTTCACCAAACTGAACTGAACCATCTGAAACAGTTCACAGCTTGAGCAGCACAGATCTACAAGTTGCTCAAATAAAACTCACTTTCAGATGCCTGACAGTCACTCCGACTCGAAATGAGCCAAAATACTGGCGGATATGATCTTATGATGCTGGTTTTTGCAAACTCATTCAGCGCTCTAATTTCTCCAACAGTCACTGAGGCAACAGTTCGACACGGACAGAAGACTGACGAGCCACCGATATGCACATGCGAGAACTGAGCACTTCATGAAGGAGTGAAATTAACATTTTTATGCTTTCTCGTTGTTTACATATAAAGATGAGCTGATGAAGACACGTTTATTCACTTTATATGCTTTAGACATGTAAAACATCCACGTTTCACACCATTATTGGGTGCTTTAACAATATAATTTCATATATGTTATGTCACTGCATGATTACGTAAACAAACTAATGAACTGAACCAGTTAACTGAAACGAACTGTCTCAAAGAATCAGTTTGCGGAAAAGAATCTGACTTGTCTGAGGCTCTGGATTACAGGGAATAATGTTGTAAATAATGTTCAGTTTCTTGCACAGACTGATTATTTCGCTTCATAAGAACTCAATATATCATCAGGAGCCTCAATATTAATTTTGTATTGCCTGTTTATGCCTTTTTGACTCTGAAAGTGCTGGTAGCCATTGACTTGCATTTTATGAATCACCAAGGACCACGGGTTTCAGCTAAAAATTTTCTTTACTGTTCTAATGAAGAAAAAAAGTCAACTAGATCTTGGATGGCCTGAGGATAAATTAAAGGGAAAGGGAAAGGGAAGTGGTTTGTGGCCAAGTATGGTGACCCATACTCGGAATTTGTGCTCTGCATTTAACCCATGGTGGGCAGCCAATGCTGCGGCGCCCGGGGAGCCAGTCGTGGTATTGAGGGTGGAGAGAGTGCTGGTTATTCACTCCCCCCACCTACAATCCCTGCCGGACCTGAGACTCGAACCCACGACCTTCGGGTTACAAGTCCAACTCTCTATCCATTAGGCCACGACTGCCCCACAAACCGAGGGGCAAAACATGTTTTTCATCATTTGCCTGTTGAGTTCAGAATTTTCTTCTATACTGTAACAGCATAAGATCTCCTCCATACTCTAAATGCAACAACAAAATACTCACATTTTCTGCATTCTGTAATTGCAAAAAATTGGCATCTTATATTCATCATTTACATGTTTTACAGGAGCATCATTACGAGGGGCATCATTTACATGTTTTAACCTAAGATACCCTTGTATGTGAAGTTCTGGGCCAGAATTGGTTTCTCTTGCCATATTGCATATATACACTGTAAAGTGATGGTTTACCCCAAGATACTCTGTTGTCAGCAAAGATTCTCCGCTGAGCTCTTTTGGCTGAGGCTGCAGGACTTCCTCTTTATCTAGGTCTGCCTCCATAACATCTTCCTGTTAACGAGATCAAAGAATTCGATCAAAGGACTGCGTGGGAAACTGCCAATCCAACTCCCAATAAAATACAGATCGCAGTGATAGGCTGTCAAAGCGAGTTACCTCGTCATCATCGTCATCGTCCTCTTCATCATCCGACTCTGGTTCATGTTCAGGGATGTCCGCTGTATATGGCAGAATCATAAATGAATACAAAATAACCAGTAAAATAACGACGGGGAAAAAAAAACGTGGAATGCAACATACATTTTTGAAGAATATCCTGGCAACTCTTTGGAATTCAGTAAACTTGAATGGTAAAAAAAACAAAAAAAACATAATAAAAGCATTATAAAAAGAGTCAAATGATTCACACTCTATTCCATGTCATTACTGACCAAGTTTATGATACTTTCATGGGGCTTTTCCATTCCTTTTGAACTTGATAACTTGGCTCTCATTCAATTTCATTTTGCTGAAAAGGGTGACCAGGATATTGTTCAAAAATGTACTTTTTGTGTTCCACGGAAGAAAAAAAGTTATATGGGTTAAACAAGGTGATGACAGATTTATTTATTGTTTTTACTGCTTTTTCTTACCCGAGTTAAGCTGTTTGACGATGAATTCAATTTGCCTGTTGAGTTCAGGATTTTCTTCTATACTGTAACAGCGTAAGATCTCCTCCATACTCTAAATGCAACAACAAAATACTCACATTTACTGCATTCTGTAATTGCTATGGAGCACAACAGTGACCCATCATTTTTTTAGCAGCTTTGTTTCCTGCAGGATTTTTCTTATTTTCTCCACAGAGATTCCAAAAAATAAAAAATAAAACTAATAATAATAATTAAATAAAATAAAAAAATAAAAAACAAATAAACCAAATCGTGCAAGAAACAAGCTCGGAGCAACAACATTTGAACTTTGATTTGAAGTTGTGAAGTACAAGAATATATGAACACCTGAATAATAATAATAATAATAATAATAAAAAAATGAAGTATTACACAACTCATAGGTTATAAATATAAAAACAACATTTGACGCTGAATATTTATATTAAATATATATATTGAAATAAATATTTACACACTACTGTTCAAGAGTTGGGGGTCAGTTAAATTTTGTAAATGTTTTGAAAGCAGTCTCTTCTGCTCACCAAGGCTGCATTTGTTTGATCAAATATAAAGTAAAAATACTGTTTTGTTGTGAAATATTATCACAACTAAAAGAGCTGTTTTCTATGTGAAAATATTGTAAAATGTAATTTATTGCTGTGATCAAAGCTGAATTTTCAGCATCATTACTTCAGTCTTCAGTGTCACATGATCCTTCAGAAATCATTCTAATATCCTGATTTGCTGCTCAAGAAACTGTAATACATATATACATACATACATTATTTATATATATATATATAGAGAGAGAGAGAGAGAAATATATAGTTTAGGATTCTTTGATGAATAGAGTTCAAGTTAAAAAGAACAACATTTATTTGAAATTTCACATTTTTATAATATTATAATGTCTTTACTGTCATTTTCATCAGTTTAATGCTTCCTTGTGGAGTAAGTATTAATTAATAATAAAAAAATATATCATTCCAAACTTCTGAACAGTAGTGTATTATTATATATAAATATATAAGAGGTTTATATAATAAGGGTGTAGTTTTTATTTGACAGTGACTTTTCTGATTTAACTTAAGGATTATGGCTAGTTCAGTGTTTCCTCTGGGATTTTTAAACAAACTATTAAAGAATTTAACCTTCTCATTTGTTGCATCATACATCACTGTTTAACTTTGAAAGGTTTGACTGTTATCGCGAATGCAAACGAATGGGATTTTTATTACTGATTGGAGTCAAAGCAATAATCTTGATGTTGGGCACCTGTGAATGAATCGTGATTAAACACATACCATCTGTTTGGCTTCCTCTCGTATCTCTGGCATGGACAGGATGCTGTATAACGCTCCATTCACATAGTACCGAATCTATATTTGCACACATGAACACAAACATGCAATGAACATTTGAAACTTTAGCATCCCAGACACTTTCATTCACTACCAGCCAAAGTTTGGACACACATCTTAAAATCATTCTGAACTAAACATGTGGTTATAATAGCTTTGTACACTTTGTATGCAATTATGACACATATTTGATTGCAACTGTTATTGAACTGAATTAAATAAGCATTAAACTAAACTGATCTAAATTGCACTCTATTGTTCTCTCACTTTACAACTGAACTTGAATTTATTTTTTGTCATTTGTTTTATAACAGATGAATTTTGCAACATTAACACTGATATTTTCTAGTTTATTACTGTGAAGCTGCTTTGGCATGTCATTTTATTGCAGCGTTTGAAATTTGTGCTCTACATGAGCTAAATTACATAGTGGTGTGCCACAGGGTTCTATACTTGGGCCCATTTTATTTTTGTTGTATATGTGCCCATTAGGCTAGATTTTTCATAAATATAATATTATGCATCATCTATATGCTTAGTTATATATTACAATTGTCCAAAAGGCTCTCAATCCTTTGAGTAACTTGTACAGTGCTTAAGCGAGATTAAAGCCTGGTTGCCGAGCAGGAAATTATAAGTAGCCTGGCCTTTATTGCGATAAGTGTTCCAGATCATGTTAAGAATTTGGGTGTTATCATGGATTTGGCTGTGGTTTTAGATAAACAGGTCACTAGTGTTGTCAAGGCTAGGTTTTACCATCTTCTTTAAAGACCTGGAAATTTTCATCCATGCATTTATACCATCACGCACTGACTACTGTAATTCTTTATATGGTATATAGGTATTTCTCTGGGTCAATGAGCTTGTCTTCACTTAGTGCCAGACTTTTGACTTGTACAAAGTATTACACCAGTTTTGGTCTAATAAATTGAGTTTAAGGTTCTGTTGATGGTTTTTAAAACATTGCATGGTATCCCACCAAAATATAATGTTGATCCTTTGATACCTTATCAAAATACAAGGTATATGAGATCTTCTAGTGAGAAGATTCTTCATGTTCCCAAAACTAGATTACAAATCAAAGGGTGATAGGGCCTTTTTTGTGGTTGCTCCTCACTTATGAAACTCTCTTAAATGCATATTAAATCTTCCCCTTCTGTGGATGCTTTTAAGTCTAGTTTGAAGATGTATCTCTTTAGTATGGCTTTTAGATCTGATTACAGGATTTAATTATGTTTGTGTGGATATATGCAATTGTTTTTGTTGTATTTATTATGCTGGAAAACACTTTGGTCAACACCAGTTGTTTTAAATGTGCTATAGAAAAAAAAAGTATTATATTGCATTGTATGTTTGCCCACATCTAAATGTTAAATAAACTTCAGTTTCTTTGTTGTAACAATTGTTTTGCTGAGTTCTAATTTATATAAAAAAACTATCCAGTTTAACATTGATTAATAGTTCAATATTATTGATAGTTGATTGCACTGTTAAGTTTGAACTTTTAAATTATTTTTAAAAACTCAGTGATTTTTAAAGATGTATATATATATATATATATATATATATATATATATTTTTTTTTTTTTTTTTAAAGAAATCATTTTTACATTTTTTAAAATTAGTTCTGAGGCGCTGAGCAAATTCATTAGAGAATATAATAGTGTAGGCTTGATTTCAAACATTTCAAAAAGGGAGTGAAATCTTCAAGGTACACTTCCAAGACAAACTTTTAAAATCCAAAGTTGACAAAAGCGTTCTTATCTGAGAATCGTCTGACGCAAAAAGGCCTAAGCTAATTGACGCCTTCAGGTATTCACTAATCAGGAAGGCGGTGAACAAACTCAAACAACACACCTTGTTTGTGCATATATCGCTTGAGCAATTACTGATTTACCTCATGGTTCTCATGTCCCAGGAGCTCCGTCAGGACCTTCAGGACATGCTTGGCCTCCTCCGCGCATTTCTTCTTTCCTGAAACGTGAGACTTACTACAGTAAACACTGCGCTGCTTATAGCACATTTCTCTGTTGACTTCAGCAAATCAAATAAAGAGTGCAAACTAAGTAAACAAGGGATGATGAACAACAGTGCAATTGTTTAAACGTACCTTTATTTCTTTGATAGGTATTGATTAATAGATCATTGTGGCGGTGTATCTGTTACCTTGAGTGCGCAGGCAGAGGTTCATGAGGAGGGAGATGGCGTATTCAAGCGTGTAGTCGGACATACAGTCAGAGTCGTGGAGCTCTTTGACCAACCAGCCAATCAGACCATCTCTGATCATCGTAGACTGCTGCGCTTGCCTGCAGAAAATTCACAAACCCCAGGCATTTTTGAGGTGTTTAAAACGTGTTGTGCTGGATATGTTTTACCTAATTTGGAGTTGCCATTCAAAACTCCTTAAATTTATCGTTGTACTATCAAATTATGAAATCTTGGATTCAATCTTTTTGTATTTTTGAAAGTTTCGTATTTAGTTTTGGAACTGATTGATCCTATGGCTCAGTGATCTAAGCTTATGCACCTCAGTTTTTGAGTGAAAATGCATTTTTTTTGGATAATTTTTTTTTTATGTTATTCATATAACATTTTAAAATGTTCACTTTTTACATTTTAATTTTTTTTATTATTTTACAATTCTGTTGGTGCAGCTGATACAACATGATTACAGTACTTGTGTTTATAAACATTTATTTAAAAAAATGGCATACCTGAGGCTGAGTTTCTGCAGTGCTGCAAGCACGTTTTCTCGAGTTACAGACTCTTTCTCTTCGGTCTTCAGAGAGTCAAGCAGAAACCTCAGTAAAGAGGGTATCTGAGACAGGTACATGCGTCCTGGGTGTGCAGTACATGAGATGACAAAAAACATGTTTAAGAACTAAAGACAGAGATGTATACACAATTTATACAATGAAAATTTAGCAAAAATCCTGCTCCATAAATTTTGAGAACTGGCAACTAGAAATTAATGAAATTTTGCAAAAAACCCACATCAATTAATCAGTTAACTGCCATGGTCAAATGGTCAAAAAAAGTACTGGCATATCTGCCAAACGGAAATAAAGGTGGCGTCAAATTAGAAAAATGTCAGTAAAATTTCTACTTAAATGTAACAGAACAAACTGCAGTCAATAGTGACATAAATATGGCAAATGTAGTGTAGCGATCAGCGCGACAAATCTGTGTGACCAATATGAACTTGCGGGTAATTATTTCGCCCCTTGGGGGAAATTTCTTATTGCATTAAATTCTATTGAATTTATATTTATCCTGTGGAAATGCGACCAAACGACATTAAGCAGTTTGAAAAAGTTTTTTTTTTTTTTTTTTTTATAAAATGCCAAATGTCCAACAAAATTAAGGTGAAAAAAAAAATATATATAAATCCATACATGCTCAATTGATTCAAGGTCAGGATTTTAACTCTAGCCCATACAGTTCAGAAGTTATGCAAAAAACTCTGCGTAATATAGCCCCACCTTGAGCATTGAAGGTATTTATTATTTTTTTGTGAAATTTTACAAGCAAAAATGTCCATTGTCTCCTAGACTATTGAGTATACCGAACGCAACAATCAATGCGTTAAATGTAGTGTAACGTTCAATTCGGCGAATCTGTGTGATCAACTTGACCTTCCTGTTGAAATAACCAGATTTAGCCTGCAGAAATTCAGTGAAAGAAATGGTGAATGTGACTGCAACTTAAGTAAATAAAATGTCCCTGACACACAAAAAGGTCACATTAGCGAAATTTTCTACAAAATTTTACAAGCAAAAAAGCTCCATTGTCTACTGTGAATAGCGTAGCGTAGCGAATGTATCGATTAATGCACTGAATGTAGTGGAGTGATCAATGCAACCAATCCACGTGACCAATTTGAACTTGTGTGGAATTGCGTGAATTCCTATGGAAATAAATAGATTTAGCTTGCAAAAAAATCACAGAAAAACAGTAAATGTGACCACACCTTAAGAAGCGCCCTATGAAATCCATTTTATTTTTTCCCAAATTCTGTTTTAATTTTCCTGGAATCCATTTTTTTTTTCTCTAGACTCTGTTTTAATGGTTAAATTCAATTTTATTAACCAAAAAGCATGTAATTGAAATCATGAAGTGTACACAATTTAACAGCAATTTATTAAAAGTTTAACAAAAATACTTGAAGGCACAATGAAATGTTTTTTTTCCCCCCTCAAATTTAGTTTTATTTTTACCAAATTCTGTTTTTCATAAATTTTCTGGATTCCATTTTAATGGTTTCATTAAATTTTAATAATTAAAAGCATTTCTAAACAATTGATTTTATTAAAAAAAAAAAAATAATAATAATAATAATAATTCAGAAATACTGTGTGGTGTATTTACATTTTTCTGGTAAATAAATTCTGGTAAATAATTCTTCTGCTAAATATTCCTTAAAAATAATGTTTTATTAATAGTAGTAATACTATCATTACATTAAGTAACATTTCTGTTACAGTTTCTTTTTTCTCAAAAGAAACGTTAAAATGCTCATGAAGTGACTCTCAGAGCAGTTCTAGAGATTATGTTAATATGTTTATCTACTCATATATTGAGGATGAAAACCCCGCAAGCATCACACGCACTTCAGTATGTTAGTTGTAAATGAAAACGTGCGTCTGCGCCATTCATTCACACAGAGACACGCAGTTCATTCACATAGAGAATATGCAGGATTTATATTTAAATAGTATTTTTGCAGCTTAATATTTCAGAGACACTAGTCCAAATCGCATTTTGATTTAAGTGTACTGACCTACTTTTGGATTTAATTATGTCAATTGTCAAATTTGTCAAATTTCGTGACATTCTGTGCTATAAAGTAAATTCCATTTTTATGACTGGATTCCGTGATTCTATCAGCATTTTCTGCATTGTGGAAATCATAGGTCTCTACTTAACTTTAAAAAGTAGGTTTTTCATAAAATGGCAAACGCCCCCAAAAATTGAGGTGGAAATATAAATCCACATTTGCTATTGATTCATGGTCAGAATTTGGATTCTAGCCTGTAAAACAACAACAACAACAAAACACATTATAGTGCCACCTACAGTGTCAGAGGGATGTGTGTTTATGATCAATGGGCTGGATTTGGGAGGTTTTTTGTTTGTTTTTTTACACTCTCTGACGCACAAACTGGTTTAAGGAAGAAAAATAAGAAAATTGGAACAAACAAAACAAGACATCTCTGCTTGAAGCGAAGACATTTTTGTGAGGAATTATTTTCACTTACCATCACACAAAGAGGCAAAGGCATTGATGAGCCGTGCCATATACTGTCTGACAATCTCATTTTTGGATTTCATCAGATAAAGAACAGTTTTCTGTAAAGTAAAAAAACAAACAAACAAAACAAACAAACAAACAAACAAACAGAAAAAAATGGTTAAGCAAAAACTGACTTGGCTGCTTTTTTTTTTTATTTCTTCTTCTTGCTTTTTCATATGGCTTTTGGTGCAATTAGTTGTTCCTTAATGTGAAAAGGACTATTTTGTCTGCCGTCCAAGTTTATTCTGGATTTTAGTAACATGAGATATTGTCATTCAGCCTGAACAAAGACTGAAAGGTGAGCTACAAGCATGTATGCTATTATCTGACTCAATTACCCTAAGAAACTTGCTGACAATGTTTGGAAGTTATGAGACAAGATGTCACGTTATCTGCTGAAACCCAATCCACATTCAGCTTCATCCTAAATACTTGAGACAGACTGTTGGTAAACACATTTAAGAAATGAAGTAGGTCATAGGCAGCTCAAATTATTTTAAGTGTTTTAATTGTTGTGGTGTAAGTGCACTTGCTGTGAACCGCAAAAAAACAAAAATGTATCAAAATCTGGAGAGAAATGCTAAATATACTTGAACTACATAAAGTGTCCATTCTCAAAACAGTTTATGAATTTGCATACTATACTAAAATATTCTACAATTTTTTTTTTCTACCAATCATTGAGTCAATGTGGAGAAAGGGCACATGTATAAGTCATTATATGGGTTTATGTTTATGCCTGGCCAAGCAGCGTGACGTCTCAACATAACAGAAAGAGAGATTTTTAGGATTGATAAGCATATCAAAATCTAAAGTTTTACATATTTTATAGATGTAGCACATGGCCATCTATGTGTCAAGATAAATACCATATCCTGCAAGGTCATATTGGTGCCTTGATATATAATAATTTTAATATAAAGCTATTTTAAATAGTATTTTCAAACTATAAAATCATTGTGAGTGAAATATTCATTTTAATGTAAATATCATTTCCCAACAAGGGTTTTGTAATGTACCTGTTTGGAACTGTAGCGCTCCAGAAGATCATTACTAATGAAGGCTTGTAAAACCGTGTCCCTTTGCTCACCATGAAGAGATCTGGTTAACCTCTGGGAAATTACAAGAAAATTGGCATGTAATGTGAAAACCAATTTGTGTGAAAATACCTCAAAGATGGAGATAAAGCAGAAAAATATCTCCTACAAACTCCTGAGTTTAAAGGGGTCATAAGATGTTGCTAAAAAGAACATTATTTTGTGTATTTGGTGTAATGCAATTTGTTTATGTGGTTTAAAGTTCAAAAAACACATTATTTTCCACATACTGTACATTATTGTTGCTCCTCTAAGCCCCGCCTTTCTGAAACGGGTCGATTTTTACAAAGCTCATCGTTCTGAGAAGTAAGGCGTGCTCTGATTGGCCAGCTATCCAGTGCGTTGTGATTGGCCGAATACCTCAAGCGTGAGACGGAAATGTTACGCCCCTCACCGTATTGTGATGGTGTTTCACGGCGCGACCACACAAAAACAATAAAACCCATTACAAACGAGGCATTTATTGCATCCAGTGGGGACATAATTTCTGATTATAATGACTTATACTGTCTTTTTACGCGTCGCGTTGCATCGCGCTGCGTAAACTTTATCATGTCTGCACTTGTGATCGGAGAAACACAAACAACAAGCTCTACTCTACACTGCTCAAAACTCGCGTTTGAATCGTCAGTAGCAGAAATGTACTTACAGGCTGTGAGTCAGAAGCGCCAGACTGTCCTTGCAAAGTTGGAATTGCCCCTCTTTACAGAAACAGCCTTTGCGCGAGCCAGCATTGTAGCTTCAAAGTTCAGGAAATAGTCCTCCGTAAAATGTGCTGCACACACTCGAATATTTGCATTGTACTGCTCTGGAACAGTGTTGTAAACACAACTTAACCACTGATTTCTAGTTGTGTCCTCTTTTGGAAGCCCAAACAAAGTAGTTTCGCTTTCACAATGAAACAGCGCTCCTAGGATATGAGGCTGCCAGGGCAGCAACAACACTACAGCCAGAATAAAAGTCCCGTCTTCTTTCATTGCGTATACATTTGGGCGGTGTTATGAAAATCTCCCCACATCGTGACATAGACACGTGGGGGTGTGTTTGAACGAGCCGTTTTAGGGGGGCGTGGCAGAGTCTTAACTTTGATCAAGAATATCTCTTTGGGTTTGAGACTTTAGTCTTTGCAACTTCAGGGATCTTATCTATGCACGAACAGCTTGTAACACTCCAAAGAGAAAGGAAAACTTGAAATCGCATCATATGACCCCTTTAAAGGAATCACAATTGAAGTTTGACCATGTAGTTTTTAGTATGTTTGACCAATATTGCCAGTGATTCTTGACTTAGAAAAGTGTAGTAATTATGATATTGTGTCAGAAAGAATGGGCTACATCAGTGATGTTATTGTTTGATGTTGAGTTACCCAGCGCAAGGCTTGAAGCAGCAAAGCTTTCAGTCGATCTGTTCCATTCACTAGGTCTTTTTTCAGCTTCTCGTAGTCAAGGGAAGGCAACAACGGCACGTCTTTGGGCCTCCTGAGAGCAGGAAATAAAAGGATGATGAATCAGCACATGAGATCTGGCTCTTCAGGTTACTGATGGGAATCTTTCCATCTCTGGGAACATCACGTTTCCATAATCCGGTTTGATTGCATTTATTGAATTGCTTTTGAATGATCTGACAAGTACAAGATACTAAAGTTAACAAGTTATGTAAGACATTAATTACATATGTTTACAAAATATATAACAAAAATTACAGTTTCACCATGGTTTCTAAAGACTGTCTAAAATGAAATTATTTGATTCTATTGACAGCTATAGATTTTACAGAAAGAAAAAAAAAATCTGTATATTGGATTATTGTGAATGAAATAAAATAAAATAAAATAAAATACTCTAGGGTTATGGTTTAGTTTGCATCTAACTTTACTGTTATTACTAGTTATTACTACAGTAAGAACATATAAAGTGTTAAAGACACTTTTTTGTTCAGGTTTCTTCAGATATTTTTCAGATACTGTAAACTTATCATAATTATTGTAATTAACAAAAAAAACAAAACAAAAACAAATTATCATTTAGAGATAATATGGGATATAACAAAAGGCTAGGGGCCAGATCTACTAACAGCAGTCTTTTGGCATTAAAATAGTGCTGTCAGGATTTACTAAAGACGCGCAGTGAAGAATTAGCGCTGAAAAGGCGTGGACACAGTTATTTTTGCACCTGACCTTATGGAATATGCATTTGTAGTAGTTTCCCTTTCAGACACAAATTTTATGAGAGGAGAGTATTAAAATGAATCACGCAATACGATTTATTAACGTTTGCGCTCGTCAAATTACTGGTATTTGGGCCATTATTTAACGCCCAAAAAAAGCATGTCTTAAAGCAGGCGGTAATTTGCGCTGTTCTTGGTAGATTGCGCTGGTCATTATGGGAATGATCTGGCTGTGTCTGTGTTCTTTAATGTGTTCATTGTTAGTAAATAACACACAGAATTTTCTCCTCCCATCGGCACTTTTATGGAATTGCGCTCTAATGCTAATCTGCCCTGTTTAGTAAATCTGGCCCAAAATTTCTTGATTTTTTTTTTTTTCCCCACACAATGTGAAAAACTGGCCTTAAAACATATTTAGGGGTCCTTAGTATTAAAGAAGACAAATAAATAAATAAATACAATGTGAAAATCCCTGTTCTGCATCAAGTTACCAAATGTTCAGCAGACATACCTGCTACTACTTGTGAGACAAGATTTTTTACTAATCCTTTTCATCAATCTAAAAAAAACAACAACTTACTGAGGTGCAACTGATGCCCGCAGCATTGAGGATGCCTGAATGGAGAAAAACAAAAAAAGTCATTTGAATCTGTTAATACATTGGCTTGCAAACAAAAATAAAACGCCTGTGCGTGTTAGTGAACGTTTAGATGGTTCATCTACAGTATGTGAGTATTTAGGTTGTTGCAGTTATTAACTAGCATGCGTTCTACAACAGTTGCGAGCGGATGCATTGTTGTTGGGTTGCGTGCACATGCGATGAATGACTTGAAACAATTGAATAACCTGGTCGCAAAGCAGGGAGTTCGGAGGAGGGGGTTAGTGAGAAGAATTCCCCACGCTCATTATTGCGCTGCACCTGCGGGATCTAATTTCCAACTGAGCCAAAGAGCGCGGCAAATTCTGGCATCTCAAAGATGCAATTAGAAGCCGTTCCTTGGGGGAGGGTTACACCGAAACCCGCGAGCAGAAGGATCATGTTAGCACAAACTCAACACAAACACAAACAAGTGGTTCCGCATTATTTGGAGTGTGAGGAATGGTGATATTAGTGTGTGGGTACATTACGGGAGGCCAAATTTCCTTTTGCTGTCAAATATAAACATCCTTCTTTGAAAGGCTGTGTGAGTCATGCTAGTTTACCTTCAAAGTGGTTTGAGGAAAAGTTCCGGATAGCTGGAGTTATGTATACGAACATTCTCAAGTTTGGTAAATCTTAAGTGTTTGCTCTGAATGTTTGCAGTTCGTCTGCGTATGTGGATTTCAATATGACAAGGGTTTGAACGTAATGAGTGTATCCTGGTTCAGAGAAGGATTATATGGTTTACATGTATGTCAAAACTGAGAAGTGATTCATTGTAAATTTTTAGATAAATAAAACAATTATTTAATAACATTTTTATTTTTTTATTTTTATTATTATATTAATAAAAGAAAAAATGTATTTATTTGAATTTACATAAATACATAAAATACATACCTTTTTATTTATTAATACTATTATTATTACATTTTTGAATCATCATTTTTTTTAAATGTTTTTGAAAGACATCTCCTCTACTCACCAAGGCTACATTTATTTAATCAAAAATACAGGAAAAAAAACTGTAATATTGAAAAATATCATTTAAAATATTACTTTTTGTGTGAATGTTAGAATATAATTTATTTATGTGATCAAAGCTGTATTTTCAGCATCATTACTGCAGTCTTTAGTGTCACATGATCCTTCAGAAATCATTCTAATATGCTGATTTGCTGCTCAAGAAACATTTCTGATTATCAAATGTTGAAAACAGTTTTTCTTGCTTATTTATTTTTGAAAGCCATGACACACTGCCTTTTACATTTTTTGAGTAATATTTTTTATTTATTTATTTATTTTAAAAAATAAATGAAGAGGTTATTTGCAAAAACAGATAACAATTTTTAAAACTTTTCAAAAATATATATATATATATTTTTTTTATTCTGTATTACAATTAATATCAATCAATCTGCATTTGGGTTGTTTTGATTAAATAATATTAACTAAAAAAATACAGCTTACAAAGACAATAAAACAAAAAAAAAAAACATGATTTATGAAAATTAATAAAAACTAAGTTATCTGTTTTTGCAAATAAACTCTTCAAATACATAATTTTATTCAGCAAGGATGCAATAAATTAATTATATCACATCATATTGGGTTTTTTCCCTTTTTAATTTTTTTCATTGCAAAAACACTTGAACAAGTTGTGTTCAACCAAGTCTCTGCCTTTCTCACACAGAACAACCTCCTAGACAGCAACAAATCTGGCGTCAGAAGTGGACATTCGACCTAAACTGCCTTACTCTCAGTTGTTGAAGCCCTAAGACTTGCCAGAGCAGCTTCCAAGTCTTCATTACTTATCTTGCTGGATCTGTCCGCTGCTTTTGATACGGTCAACCACCAGATCCTCCTGTCAACCATATTGAGAAAGGGCATCTCAGGTACTGCACTCCAGTGGTTTGAGTCTTACCTCTCAGATAGGTCCTTCAAGGTATCTTGGAGAGGTGAGGTATCCAAGTCGCAACATCTAGCTACTGGGGTGCCTCAGGGCTCAGTTCTTGGACCACTTCTCTTCTCTGTCTACATGACATCACTAGGTTCTGTCATTCAGAAACATGGCTTTTCATATCACTGCTATGCTGATGACACTCAACTCTACCTCTCATTCCATCCTGATGATCCGACAGTAGCTGCTCATTTCTCAGCATGTCTAACAGACATTTCTTGCTGGATGAATGACCATCACCTTCAACTTAACCTAGCTAAGACAGAACTGCTTTTAGTTTCAGCAAACCCATCACTTCATCACAGTTTCACCTTCCAGTTAGGCTCATTAACCATAACTCCTTCAAAAACAGCCAGAAACCTTGGAGTTGTGATTGATGATAAGCTGAATTTCTCAGACCACATTGTAAAACTGCCCGGTCCTGCAGATTTGCATTATACAATATTAAGAAGATCAGGCCCTTTCTTTTGGAACATGCAACACAACTCCTTGTTCAAGTTCTTGTTCTGTCCAGACTTGACTATTGCAATGCTCTCTTGGCAGGTCTTCCAGCCAGTTCCATCAAATCTCTACAATGAATCCAAAATGCCGCTGCAAGATTAATCTTTAATGAACCGAAAAGAACACACGTCACACCTCTGTTCATCAATTTGCACTGGCTACCTATAGCTGCTCGCATAAAATTCAAGGCATTAATGTTTGCCTACAAAACCACCTCTGGCTCTGCACCCCTAATCCGAGCAGCTGAATCCTTAGCCATCTTCAAGAAACGGCTAAAAACACATCTCTTCCATCTTTATTCCATCTTTACCCTCTAACTCTATCACTCTCTATTCTAATTCTATTTTATCTGTCTTCTTTTTATTTAAAAAAAACCCCCACCAAAACAAAAAAAAACAACAACAAAAAAAAAAACACACACCCTTGACCCTCTATCAATTGCATATTTATTCTCTAACTGCTATTTGTTCTTTAAAAACTAACACTAGCTTTCTTTTTTCTATTCTATCTACTTTTTTTTCTTGAAAAAAAAAAAAAATAATAAAATCTTTTTTTTTATATTCTATCTACTTGTTTTCTTTAAAAAAAACAAAAAAACCTTGCTATGTGTACTGCGTTAGGCTAACCGAGACTTGTCATATCGCTTGCATGTTGTTGCTCTTTTGTTGGTTTTGATTGCTTCTATTGTCCTCTTTTGTAAGTCGCTTTGGATAAAAGCTTCTGCTAAATAACTAAATGTAAATGTAAATAATTTGCGACTTCCTGTTGTCAGATATAAATAAATAAATAAAATAAATAAATAAATAAATAAATAATAAACACAACTGCCTATATTTACATATACATACCTATATTTACTATATTTCAGTGTGTGCCAACTTTTTGTATAGAAATAGGAAGGAAAACTTTGCACAAAAAACAACAAAAAAAAACCAAACCAAAAAAACCCACCAAAAATAAATAAATAATTTGCCCATGATGTATTCGAATTCAAATTCACTCCGCTTTATGAAAACAAGTCTTATAATTTTTATTGATCTTGTTTTCAGGATGTAATAATTACATTTGTATGATTAATACATAATTATTACTATTATTATTATCATGTTGATAAAATATCAAAGCATCCTTAAAACAAGAGGCTTCTAAAAAACCTTTTTTGATAAGTTTTGTTTTGAAGAGTTGCATTTGGATACATCATAGTTAAAAAATTAGTTATGTTTTTTTTTTTTTTTTTTAATGTATTATTATTTTTTTGCAAAGTTTTTCCTTCTTCCTTCACCATGGTCCGGTAATTCAAGTTTCTAAACAAAAAGTTGGCACACTGATTGTTTTCTTTTCTTTTTTTAATCTGACGCCAGAAAGTCGCAGATTATTTAAAAAGAAGAAGAAGAAAAACACATGTTTCACGCTATGACCACTTCACTATGTATATATTGAATGTAAGTCCTTGTTGCAACAGTTTTGTATGTATACTGTCCACTCTGGGGAACTGGAGACAAGTGAAACACAGACTTCAAAGTAATCAGTGTTATGCTTTTCCTTCGGGATTCAGCAACAATGTGCATGACTGTCTTACAAAGCGGAGCATTCTTAGACCTAACAAGGACAGACGTCCCGTGACACTGGGGCGATCTAATGGGAACTAGATGAAGTAGAGGGCTTTGGGACGAAATACAAAGGAGGAAGAGGACAGGCAGGGCTCATGGTTATATAGGCAGGAAGAAAGACGATGAAACATTCAGCAACTTACATATCCATCATCATAAGGACTCATAGAGTAATATCCCTTCATGAACAGATGATCAGACACACACCAACACACAGGAAGATATGATTGAGGACACACTAGCTGCAAAAGCATGTAAATATCAAAACATTTTAGGGAATGTCTGATTATGCGACTCTTTGTAGGCCCCAGATGTGAAAAATGTGGGGTTTTGTAGGAAAATATATTAAAAACTAAAACGTTTGGTTGGTTTAACCAACTAAATCATGATAGAAACTGAAAACAAAACATAAAATACATATCATAAAAGGAACAGATTAAGAAAAGTGTCTCTCTAAGGGCCAGATTTACTAACAGCAGTCTTTTGGTGTTAAAATAGTACTGTCAGGATTTACCAAAGACACGCAGTGAAGAATTAGCGCTGAAAAGGCGTGGACAGTTATTTTTGCACCTGACCTTATTGAATATGCATTTGTAGGAGTTTCCTATTCAGACGCGAAATTTTGGGAGGAGAGTATTCAAATGAATCACGTAACGAGATTTACTAACGTTTGCGCTCGTCAAATTACTGGTATTTGCGCCATTATTTAACGCCCAAAAAAAACATGTCTTAAATTTGCCCTGTTTAGTAAATCTGGTCCAAAATGCGTAGTCACATTTTCATGCACAAAAAGGGTTCATTGTTTAATAGCATAGCAAAAATCTCAATTGTGTTGATTTCAATTGAAATGCCTGGATTTTTTCACAAAAATTCAACATTATATTTATGACAATTAAGCACATTTCACTCCAAACTGTCATTAAAAACTTCACAGTCATTACCAAAATGTGATTACAAGAATTGCAAATTACAAATTCTGATAGTGTTTGCCACTTTACATTATGCTGATTTAAAATAAAGAAATAAATCTTTTTAATATTGTTACAGTAATGAATC
Source organism: Tor tambroides (assembly GCA_021397915.2). Classification (NCBI taxonomy): domain Eukaryota; kingdom Metazoa; phylum Chordata; class Actinopteri; order Cypriniformes; family Cyprinidae; genus Tor; species Tor tambroides. The sequence continues at coordinate 34,575 of JAFVLL020019568.1, forward strand.
ACCATTGAGAATAATGAGAATATATTTTTTAAATGTAAACACACATGGCACAGCAGTCAAACATGTTTTTTTAGCATGTTTACAAAAAAACAAAAACAAAAAAAAACACAGAAAAGCAGTGCTTTGGAATGCAAAAGCTTGTTCTGTGTGAACGGCCCCTAAGGCTTTGTTCTGACTGGAGGGACAATTTAGATTTTTTTCTTTTGGCATATAACAAAACAATGAGACAGCAGAAAACCATGTGAAATCAATTCACATTTGCAACTGCTTTGAAGTACAAGCTTGATCAACTAGCAGTTAGCCAATAAGTAATTAGTCTTATTTTTGGATTTAACTTTGTCTAATCTATACTTTTATGTAACTGAATTTTAAAAAATTATGACCAGTTTTAAAGAAAAAAAAATAGATGACTGACTTGTAAGACCAGTCTAAACCATTTTATGCAACTGGCCCCTGATCAGAAATGGGTTCCAGTGTAAACCATCAAATCAGATTTTAGCGTGTCGTGTGTATGTAAATTCATATGCAATGCAGTAGTGCGTAACTAAAGACTGAGTGAAAATTTGTGAATGTACACCGAGTTAGAGAAGATTTGACAGACGTGAGTAGATTCAGAATTTTCAAGTTTCTGTGCTTTCAAAAATGACAGCTACTTTCGAGTTAATCTCGACGACAAGACATCTGGGTCATATTTCTATGGAAGAAAATTTCCACCACGGAATAAAAAAATTAAAAAAAAGGTAATTGTGCCTTTTTTCTCTCACAATCCTGACTTTTTTCTTGTAATTTTGAGAAAAAAGTGAAACCTGCAAGATACAAATGCAGAACTGTGAGACACAGGGCCCTAATTTAACAATCTAAGCGCACTGTCTGAATCGACTTTTGCTAGTTTAACGACGGACAAAACGGTCGGCGTGCCAGGCACATGGTCTAAAAGAGTTGTACCTATTCTCTTAACGAGTTATGGGTGTGTTTTGGGCGTAATGTGCAATAAATCAGTCAGAGTCTCATCTCCCATTCCCTTTAAAACCAGTTGCGCTTGCACCATGGCGGATTCGCTATTTACATGGCGGAATTTGCAAGAGCAAAGATTGAACGCTTCTCCAAAGAGGTAATGGATCTGCTCAAGCACGTGATAATCTTTTACATTGTAATCCTTTAATTTTTAATATTTGGCAAGTTTGTGTGCTGCTGCGCATCCCTGTGTGAGTAATAAGCAGAGTGTACGCACATTGTGCACCCGCCTATAGGCGCATATTACTAACACCATTTAAATAAATAAAAAAAATACTGCGCCACTGACTTTAGGGCTGGGAAAATATATCGATGCATCACGAATTGACAAATGATTCAGCATCGATTGTGAGATTTTCCGAATACATCGCATTTCTTTCTCGAGTCGATTCTGAGCTTGTTTCCAAATCCTTACACACACTTGAACCTAAAATAATCATTCTTAAAATTCGAAAAGGTTGAAGCGAATTACAAAGGTGTTTACAGTGGGCTGTGTTTACATTGATCTTGCGTCATAAAAGCACTCTGAGCCGAGGTGAAATTACATGACTCAGCCAAACACACAAGAGCTCTTCTTCGTAAGCATAAAAATAAGAAAAAAATAGATTAGAGCGCCATCTGCTGTTAAAATCTAAGCTCAGAATCGATTCCAGAGAGAATTGCGATGCATTTGAAGATCTCAGAATCGATCCACAAATCGATTCTGCATCGATTTATAGTTGCAGCCCTAATTGACTTTAGACCAGGTTTGAGTTGGTCAATGGTGCAATAGTTTTTAGTTGCCTCAAAATAGCAACGTGCCAACAATGCGCCTGAACACACCTCGTTTTCAGACCAGCACACCCATGGGCGAACAGATGAGCACAAGTACATTTGCTATTTAAACAACGTAGCGCTGGACGTGAAAATGATAACTGCGTCGGGCTGAAACTAGCAAAAAACACTTGCGTCGCGCCTGGCAACGCATTTCGCCGGGTGTATGATAGGGCCATAAATTCTGAGAAGAAAAGTCTGAATTGTGAGATAAAAAGTCGCAATTACCTTTATTTTTTATTCTGCAGAGGAAAAAAAAAACAAGAGATGTGAGATCAAAATTCTGACTTTTTTCCCTCAGAATTGTGAAAAACAAAGTTCAAATTGTGAGATTAAAAAGTTACCTTTTTTTATTCTGTGGCAGAAATAAGCTACCGTACACTTCGCCCCAAAATAAAAACAAAACAAAAAAAAACACGTTACTCTGCATTTCTAACAATATTTTTTTAAGACAATTGGCCCTTTGCAGGGAGTTTGATTGACAGGTGATCTGACCAATCATAACGCTGAATTTGCCATTCTGTCCAACAAACAAACCAGACAGGAGAGTAGATTAACGTCGGTGGACTTGAGCTTGAAAAACAGTGTTTACTGAATACCGGTATTTACAAAATACCTTCTGATGTTCATTCATATTTATTTCGCGCTATAATTAGTAAAGAGGAAAAGATGATCGGTTTATGTGCTACTTACAGCGATCTGTCACAACAAATTAAAGAGCCACAAAACTGTATTTATTGTTTGAATTTCTTATCAAATGACAAAATTTGAAAGCTGAGACTTTGTTTCATACCAAAAGTAACCTGTTGTCTTGTCAGTCGGCACGTTGTCAGTTTCCGCTTTGCTCCGCGATGTATTTTTCACTGCGTGAGAACATGATATGTGGCGTCAGAGCGCTATGTCTTCACAGTAACTAAGGGGGGCGGGCCTTTGCGAAGGGTCAGTTAAGCAAATTTAACCGTCCTGTCGAATTCTAATTCAAATTCCATTCTCATTACCATAACGAATCAAGATTTTATTTTTGAAATTGAAATTCCCATTATTCTCAACGGTGATTCACTACTGATTCATAACACAATTTTTTTTTTTTTTTTTTAATTTAATTGATAATCGTTTAATTGTATTAATTTAAGCAACAAATACTATCACAATCTACACTACCAAATTGCATTACGGTAATGACATTTACATATCTATGCATTACGGTAATGACAGTTTGAAAGGAAATGTGCTTAATTTGCTAAAATTTAATTTTAAAAACTAAAAAGATTTATTGTATCTTAGAATGTAATATTCAATATAAATACATGAATTCAAAATGCAGTGAATGTTACTGTTATATACACTGCCTGAAGAGATCTGATTTCGTTATTTGCAAAATAACAAAGAAACTGGATATGGGTGGAGTGTGGATATACAAATAATATGAAAAATATATTTAAGAAAAATTTGCAAATTTGTATCCAATGCTTTGAAATGCATATAAACATATTGTCTGTGATCTGTGACTCACAGTGCCTGGTCTGGTGAAGTCCACGCTCTGAGCAGTGCTCTGTCTCATGTGACCGCTGAAGAGCCGCATGCACACGCCTTGAAGGTACTCTGGAGAGATCTGCAAAACATCAGCCGTATTCCCTTGAGCATTTCAGGAGGAATCTTGTCACGTGTAATGACTTGCATTGTTGGAATTGTGCACGTCATGTGTGAGTTGATGTTTGCTTGCCATTTTTCCACGGACTGTGGCCTCCAGCGAATCCACCAGCTCAGCCGTGACACCGATGAGGTTGTGATGGTCGGCCTGCAGCTTGGCGAATCTCCTCATGTAGATGACAGACTTCCTTTCCGCCTCGGTCAGATGGAGCTGCATTTGCTGAATCGCTTCTGGGAGACAAAACACAAACAGTCAAATAAGGGGTTGGTGAACACGCATGATGCAAAAGAGCCACCTCGCCACAGTACGGGAAGTTAACAACTTCTGAGTGTGACAGTGCAAAACGAACACTCACAAGAATCAGATTTTCCTCTCGTTATGTTACAAACACAAAAATATTTAGAACAAAAAAGTACATTTTTGTTTGGTGGCAGTTTGCAAGGAAAAACAGCTGATTAATCTTAACTAATTAGGGACAAAATTATACATACTTTATTTAAAATATTCAATTATATGCCATTATATTATTTGTTATTATGTTAAGACTAGACTAATTGAAATATTACCCACAGTAATATGTAATCATGATTTACAATGTCACTGGGGATTCAGAATTAAAGCTACTTCCCATATTTTGTGAACAATGATATTTTTATGATTTTTATTTTATGTTACAAAAAAACAACAACAACATTATATCATTTATATCGCATTATGCCTTCAAGATAAATTATATATATATATATATATATATATATATATATATATATATTTAGAACAAAATCACAACATTTGTGTAACAGGGCATTTTTACAAATACATAATATGCAAATAAGACAGTTAATACCATTATTAAGGACAGAATTATACATATTTTAATTATTTATTTAAATAATTATTTCTATATTATATTAAGTTATATATTATATCAAAATATTATGACCAAAAAAATTATTATTATCAGTTTTGTAAAATAATGATTTTTATAATAATTTTCAAAAACAATTATCTAATTTCTATCATTAAAATAATAATAATAAAAAAAATATTTACAACAAAATCATAATGTTTTTGTGATACTGACAGTTTTTGTGTTTCACAGACACATACAACCCAAATATTACTAAATAATGTCTTTATTATAAGGAAAATATTTTATATATATATATATATATATATATATATATACACACTGCTCAAAAAAATTAAAGGAACACTTTGAAAACACATCAGATCTCAATGGGGAAAAATATCACGCTGGATATCTATACTGATATGGACTGGGTAATGTGTTAGGAATGAAAGGATGCCAAGATAAATGAAAATTATCAATCAACTGAATTAAAAGACACCCCAAAAATCAAAGTGAAAAAATGATGCAGCAGGCTAGTCCATTTTGCTGAAATTTCATTGCAGCAACTCAAAATGTTACTCAGTAGTTTGTATGGACCCCACGTGCTTGTGTGCATGCCTGTCAACATCGGTGCATGCTCCTAATGAGACGACGGAGTCTGGGGTATTTTCTCCCAGATCTGGACCCAGGGCATCACTGAGCTCCTGGACAGTCTAAGGTGCAATCTGGCGCCGTCAGATGGACCGAAACATAATGTCCCAGAGGTGTTCTATTGGATTTAGGTTAGGCGAGCGTGGTAGCCATTCAATGGTATCAATTCCTTTATCCTCCAGGAACTGCCTGCATACTCTTGCCACATGAGGCCACCAGGAGCAACCCAGGACCCACTGCACCAGCGTAGGGTCTGACAATGGGTCCAAGGATTTCATCCCGATACCTAATGTCAGTCAGGGTGCCATTGTCTAGCCTGTAGAGGTTTGTGCGTCCCTCCGTGGATATGCCTCCCCAGACCACCACTGACCCACCACCAAACCGGTCATGCTAAACGATGTTACAGGCAGCATAACATTCTCCACGGCTTCTCCAGACCCTTTCACTTCTGTCACATGTGCTCAGGGTGAACCTGCTCTCATCTGTGAAAAGCACAGGGTGCCAGTGGCGGACCTACCAATTCTGGTGTTCAATGGCAAATGCCAATCAAGCTCCACGATGCCGGGCAGTGAGCACAGGGCCCACTAGAGGGCGTCAGGCCCTCAGGCCACCCTCATGAAGTCTGTTTCTGGCTGTTTGGTCAGAGACATTCACACCAGCAGCCTGCTGGAGGTCATTTTGTAGTGCTCTGGCAGTGCTCATCCTGTTCCTCCTTGCACAAAGGAGCAGATGCCAGTCCTGCTGATGGGTTAAGGACCTTCTACGGCCCTGTCCAGCTCTCCTAGAGTAACTGCCTGTCTCCTGGAATCTCTTCCATGCTCTTGAGACTGTGTTGGGAGACACAGCAAACCTTCTGGCAATGACACGTATTGATGTGCCATCCTGGAGGAGTTGGACTGCCTGTGCAACCTCTGTAGGGTCCAGGTATCGCCTCATGCTACCAGTAGTGACAGTGACCCTAGCTAAATGCAAAACTAGTGAAAAACAGTCAGAAAAGATGAGTAGGGAAAAAAATGTCAGTGTCTCATTGTTGCCCATCTAGTGCTCCTGTTGTTAATTTCATTAACACCAAAGCAGCTGCAACTGATTAACAACCCCCTCTGCTACTTAACTAACCAGATCAATATCCCAGAATTTTAACTGACTTGATGCTATACTCTGATTAAAAAGTGTTCCTTTAATTTTTTTGAGCAGTGTATATATATATATATATATATATATATAATTAAAAAATATATATATATAGGATAAAATATAGTATTATAGAATAAAAATATAATTATTGCCCACATTTATCATTATTTTTAAAAATCATAATTTATATCACGTTATGCCACCAATATATACCTTATATTAAAATGATTTATCTAAATAATTAATGACATTATTATACTACTATTTGAAGATAAAACCAATTTAATTATTAGTCAAAGTAACACCGTAACATTTATTTACAATGTGACTGGAGATTCAGGATTAAAGCTACTTCCTCTATATGCTTTCTTGTGACCAATGACATTTATATGCCACACCCTGCGAACAATACATATTTTTAAGACTTTTCCAGTCATTTGTAATTATTGATACAATTTTTTATAAATCTTCATGATTATTTTCCAAAATTCAATACAAGTTATGCCACCAAAACTAAAGTATTTAGAACAAAACTGTAATGTTTCTGTGACTATTGTTGTTTCATATGCAAGCAAAAAAAGAAAAAAAAAAAACTATTAGGGACAAAAATATACTTGTTTGAATTAAATACTTAGGCTCCGAATGATTCACCTTTGTTGCCTTTTCCACCTTCGTTCTGGTTTTGTGGTGTTTAGGAGTCATTGTTCATTTTGATGGATTAATGTCAGCGATTGTCCCTGCCCTCAAACTACATCAAGCAAAAACATCCCAGTTTGCTCATCAAACACAACATTCACAGCCCATTGTTCTGACATAACACTAAAACATGTACATTTTATGACCATGTACAATGCGTTTAGCTATTTTGGCCCTTGCGGTGTTTAATAATTACGCAACCATAATCCTCAGGCTTTCCTGTATTACAAAAGAGATCCAGCCATTAATAGGTAAAGTGAGTTTACTGTGCACTTGCTATTGTTTGATATCAAAAACTGGAAGGTGCACTGTTCGGCTGCTCACGGCTATTGCAGGTTTCAGGTAAAACTATTCCAGAAGGATCATGAGTCATTGCATTTCCTGTTTCCAAGATAAGTATCGCTAGTAATATAGCTCAAACTTAGGTTCAGTGATTTGATTATATCCCTAAACGTAACATATTTTTGATCTTTTTATACTTAAACGAAAATATTATACAAGTTGGGATTCTGTAAGATTTTTTTTTTAACACTGATGCTTATCAAGGCTGCATTTATTTGATCAAAAATACAGTAAAAACGGTAATATTGTGAAATATGTTTACAGTTTAAAATAACTGCTTTTTTTTTTAATATGTTTTAAAATTTCATTTATTCCTGTGATCAAAGCTGAATTTTCAGCAGCCTTACTCCAGTCTTCAGTGTCACATGATCCTTCAGAAATCATTCTGATTTGCTGCTCAAGAAACATTTCTGATTATTATCAATGCAGAAAACGGATGTGCTGCTTCATATTTCTCGGAAAATCAGGATTCTTTGATAAACAGATGAAAAGAACACCATTTACAGGAAATACAAATCTTTTGTAGCATTATAAATGTCTTTACTGTAGCTTTTGATCAGTTCAATATTTATTTATAGATTCATGTAACTTTTTTATGCATTAAAGGCTACTGTTGCGTTGACCTGTAAACAGTATCTACTATATTTTAGCTTTACATTTCTGCCTTGATAGATTTTACTTCCCCTTTTTTATATGTATGAATGTCTACTAAAGAAAAGCCAATTACAAATGTTTCATTGAGAAACCTCTTTAAGATGGGATAAATTTAATTATTACCCACAGACATTTATAATCATGATTTACAATGTGACTGGGGATTCAGGAGTAAAGCTGCTTCCTCATACAGAGCAAGCAGCTTTATTCCTGAATCTCCAATGGATTGAAAAGCCAAGATATCTGGCCCATCATTTGAAAGAACGACTTTGGCAACTGGATAAATATTAATATAACTATAAATTTTATTGTCATTTAAGGTGTACCAAAGTTTGCATAATAAAATATTGTGGCACGTTCTCATTGGTTTGTTGGCATGCGGGTGATTTCATGCACAAAGAAAGATGTCAGTGAATCGATAAAAATGTGCTTTCGCTTCCAGATCTTGACTACTGGAAATTACACTGTATGTGACGCAAAATGAACTCAAACAACACCAAATGGAAAAAAAAAAAAAAAAAAAAAAAAAAAAAAAT
>JAFVLL020019569.1:0-19675 GCA_021397915.2 Tor tambroides
TCAAAACTTAATTTTTTATTAGTAATATGCATTGCTAAGAACTTAATTTGGACAACTTTAAAGGCAATTTTCTCAGTATTTAGATTTTTTTGCACTCTCAGATTCCAGATTTTCAAATAGTTGTATCTCGGCCAAATATTTCCTATCATAACAAACCATACATCAATGGAAAGCTTATTTATTCAGCTTTCAGATGATGTATAAATCTCAATTTTGAAAAATTGACACTTATGACTGGTTTTGTGGTCCAGGGTCACAATTAAGCCTGTACTTTTTAGTGAATCAAAACCATAAAGTGAGCACATTCATTCTACTGAATTAAATGCATAAATCATTCATTTAACCTAGGTTTGTGAGAAATGTGAACATTTCTGTTGGCTTAATATTTAAGACCACGTAGCAGATTTGCATTTATGCCATGGCTATCATTAAATTTTCTAAAACACACCTTTTGCTGGAATTGTTGTAAATGAATGTATTGATTTATTTCAGTCATTTGGAAAAGGAGTTGGGAGACCTGTCTGAGACGGTTATTATTTCTCCATTTTATATATATATATATATATATATATATATATTCTATTTGGTGACGCTAGTGGCTAATAAATTACACACTTCACCTTGAAAACTCCAGTCAATGGAGATTGGAAGAAAATAGTTAAAAGCTTTTGTGAGCTCTTGTTTATGTGACCTGCAATTCAAGAACCAGTTTGGATCATTTAGAAGTCAACACACAATCTGTTCATCCATCACACTGTTAATAGGCCTTTTAAGGCAAATGTTGTTTATGTACATGTCAATGGTGTTTTCATTTAATGTCCTCTCTTGTATTCACCTAGTGTTTTCTTGTCCTTAGTATGTTCTAAGTGCCTTCAGGGTCAATGTTACATCTGTTGAATATTAATATTGCTAACATATTTACATACATCACTGTTTAAAACTTTGGGGTTGGTAAGAACTTTTTTGAAAGAAGTCTTTTATGCTCACCAGGGCTGCATTTATTTGATCAAAAATACAGTAAAAGCTAATATTGTGAAATGACATTATGATTTAAAATAATTGTTTTCTGTTTGAGTATATTTTAAAATGTAATGTATTCCTGTGATGGCAAAGCTGAAATTTCAGTAGCCATTGCTCGAATCAGAGTCACATGATCCATCAGAAATCATTCTAATATGCTGATATGGTGCTCAAGAAACCAAGATAATTTTTCAGAATCTTTTGATGAAATTTCAATAGAACAGCATGTATTTAAAAAAGCAATCTTTTTAACATTATGAATGTCTTTACTATCACTTTTGATCAATTTAGTGCATCATTGCTGAATAAAAATATAAATTTCTTAGAGTATGTATGCTGTATGAAGAGTTACTTAGTGGAAATATTTGAGGGGTTTGTGCTGACCGTTTCTTTGACAGTCATGTGTCTTAAATTCAAACAGACACATGCCATCAGCGACAAATCTGCGGACCGATCCAACTTTCTGATCACCGAACAACTCGGAGCAAATCCCTGGGGATGATTCCAAAAAACATTAAAGCTCTGCGGTCAGCCAGTACTGGAGACATACTGCGCAGTCACACGACGCATGTAGACACCACCGCATCCCTCTCCTCAAACTCCTCCCTCCATTCCCCAGAAATGCAGCATTGCTGCTTCTTATTGCCGTACATATGGACTCCATCTGCTTAGGGCTGCCAGGATTCAGCATGTGTGATTTAACCTATTACAAAACTCTCTCAAACTATTGTTTCAGTTGTCTGCTATATGGTTAAACTGATTTTGGAGGGTGTTGGATATAACGCCATTTCGCAAGTCTCTAGTGTGTCACTAAAATACCATCTTGCACAAGAAATATTGGATATTATTTTACTTATGTGTGGGTTTAACCTAGCATAGAGGTTAGTAAAGAAGTTGACCAAGCGCAAAACTGCGTGAGTGTAATAGGTGTTGTGGGTGTAGGTTTACATGGTGTGGCTTGAATCACTTTCTAGCTTTTGCATGCTGGCATTGCACTGTGAGAAATCCAGGGAGTTGTTTTTCCACATTTGTACTTGGAGAGAGACAGAAAATGTGTGTGTGTGTGTGTGTTTTCATCTGCATTCTCAAGCTAAGTGAGCAGGCCTGGGCTTCACAGGCCTTTAAAATAGATTTAAATACAGACTCTAAGCTCCAGTGAGGTCAGCGGCGTATCCACACTCGGCACGCGTGCATGGGAAAGCTGGGAAAACTCCGGTATGTCCCAGCGGTTCCTCCCCATTGACCGCCCAAGCGTACTAGCTCTTCTAATGTCCCCTTGTCAGCCTGTCAAAGCGCTTTTGGTCGACTGGTCCACTGTGAAGCATGAGATAAGTACTGTAATGCAATTCTGGCACCCTAGAGGTAAAATGCAAATGATTTTATAGAGCCTCCTGTCTGAGCCAACCTGTGGATGCTGTGTTTTTCCAAACCAAAGCCTTTGGTTTTGGCCAAAAGGAGTGTGTTGTATGTTGCCAATGTGAATTCATTGGGTTTTGACATTGTTACAGGGCATTGACGCCTGCACACCCATAATCCTCAGCTGGTTTAAACCTGGCTGACGCCTATTCGTTCTCTCTTGTTCATCGGCTTGAAAACAGCATGTTTAGTCTAAGTTTGCTTGAATAACAGTTTTCAACATTTTTCAATTACTTATTGAATGTACAGATCTATAAAGAGCAACCTCAGATATATTATATAGCATTTGAACACTTATAACACACATAAAATGTATACATTTTAGATTGCATTAAATAACAGAATATTAAACCAAGTGACAGTTTCCCCTTGTATCTGTATAAATATAAATTTGTAACATTTGAACACTTACACCACACATAAAAAGTATGAATTTCATTGCATTAAATAATACGATTTTAAACCAAGTGCCATTTTTTTCTTTCAATTTTTGCAATTACTATTTTATTCTATTATTTATTTTTTTATTTTATTTTATTTAACATTCTACCATAAATTGTCCTTCATTTTGGACAATATACACTACTTTTCAAAAGTTTAGCATCAGTAGGTAAGTTTTTCTTTTTAAAGAAGTTAATACTTTTATTCAGCAAATGACAGCAAAGTCATTTTATAGTGTTACAAAAAATTTCATGTATTGAATCTGCTAGGTTTGCTTTAATAAAAGTAGTTTTCAAAGTCACATTCTGCAAGAACCCATTGCTATTTGAGGTCAACCAAAATGCTTTATTAAAATCAAACTACATCACAAAGTTATGACTTATCACTCTATCATAATAACACACTCCAGTTGTAATGTGGGCTCTAAACCACATCCCCAGCTCAAGGAGGTCTGTATCTTTTAGATCAAATGTCTTAAATGAATCCACTGATGTCCAGCAGACAGTTTTAGAATAGAGAAAATGCATGTTGTAAGTTGGAAAGAAAAGCTGGAGGCTCTATTTTTCTCAGTCTACTTATGTCATCATAAACCGAGTTCCTTAAGAATAGAGACTTTGCGGTACGGGTATCACTTTGGACACACTTTTAATGGTTTCCAAACCCACAGGCCTTTTGGATAGCGAGCTGGAGTGAGGGAGGTCTTAATCTGCAGCGGCATCACTGGCAGATACTGCACACTTGAAGAAGACGAATAAGGAGCTTGAGGGAAAAACTTTTCACTTCATGACCTGGCATCATGATCATTTATTTATTATTATGCAGCATTATGCAAATGTATTTTCACACTGGTCGCCATAACTTATTACAGCCATGAGTGAAGTAGTGGAGGCGCTGTATGAATGACAGTAAGGTTTCAAGCTTTAGGCTTTTCCTTGCACCCTGATGCTTTGATTGTTCCGGTAGATCAGCTCTTTTTTGAACTCTTTATAAATTAAACATTTCACAATCTTTAATACCTACGAAATACTGATTTTCTTCTTTTCAATCAGTTCCTTTTCAATAATTTAATGGCAGGTAATTATTTTTGTTGCATTCACAGGCTGCTGTTACCTGACCTCTGAATAACCTGAAAAATATTATTTCTAAAATATTAATAGTATTATTCTACATTCTATTCAATTATTTATTGAATAAACTGACTCAGGCATATACAAAGAGCAACCTCAGATATATAGTCATGTATAAGCATTTGAACACTTACACCACATAAAATGTATGAATTTTATTAAACTAAGTGGTGGTTTTTTGTTTGTTTGTATTTTTTTGTGTGTGTGCATTTTTTTGCTATTTTTATTTATTTTTTACTTTTAACATATAAAGTGTCCAGAAGTCTTAATTTTGAATAATATGCACTATTGTTCAAAAGTTTAGAATCAGTAAAATGAAAGAAAAAGAAATAATACTTTTAATTAGCAAGTATGCATGAAATTGATCAACAGTAAAGATGTTTATAGTGTTACAAAAATTATATTTTAAATAAATTCTGTAACCTTTTATTCACCAAAGAATCCTGATTGCCACAAACATATTACACAGCATAACTGTTTTCAGCATTGATAATGATGAAATGTCTCGAGTACCAAATCAGCAAAAATGTGACACTGAAAGCTGGACTAATGGTTATATATATAAAATCCTAAATTATATTTAAAAATATATTAAAACAGCTATTTTAAATTGCAATAATATTTTAAAATATTGCTATTTTTACAGTATTTTTAATCAAATAAATGCAGCATTGGTAAGCATAAGATACGCCTTTAAAAAACATCAAAAATTCTCATTGACCCCAAACCTATTGTTTCATTTTCTAATATTTAGCAAGGTTATTGTTGTGAAATATTTTGCTTGTGGTATTTTTTTGTAAAATAAATTGTACACGTCTTCATATTTAGTTATCTGAAGCATTGACCTTCAAAACTTATTAAAAATATATTTTCTGCAGGCCAACTGTAAAAACCTGCCATAAAATGTTTTTGAGCATGATTTCCTTTTGAAGCATAATCACACAGAACAAAAGAAGGCCAGGATTTGGAAGAAGCCAGGCTTTTAAAGTTATTTAAAGTGCGTGTGTGTGCATTTCTCTACGTGTGAAGTCTTTATAGCCTACTGTAATTTGAAAAGTTTACCCTGACCGATGTTTGAGGAAGTGGAGCTGAAAGGAAAGCGTGCAAGATGCCAGTCTTACCACCCGTTGCTTTAAGTGTTTCAGGCTGGCTGTGCATGAGCCTGGCACACTCATCTGTCACGGAGACCCGCTGAGAGTTTTAATAAGAGCTTTGGACTCAGGAGATTATAGTGAACGAGGGGGAATTTTGCTCCGCTCTAGGATCTTATACACCTGTCAGTCATTCTTCATTGAGCTGAGGCGAGGGCAATGGAGAGCAAGATCTTATTATGAACATCTGCAGGGCTGCGAGTTTAGTTTGTATTAATACATGAAAACAATAGCAGAGTACTAGGCCCAGGACAGTGAGGTGTGGTCTTGCATTGCTAAACACCTGTACTTCCTCCCATGCCGCAGGCAAGTAACCATCACTCCACCCCTGCCTTGTCTCCATGGCAACCTAGTTCAAATTCTATCAGGATGCGCCTTATTTTTTATTCCTCCTTGAAGCAAAGCACTTACTGTAAGATGGACTGCATGATCCATATAGCAGCAATTATATAAGGGTGCATTTTTAATAATAATAACATGCCTTGGAAGACCTTTGATGAGTTTGTCGAGCAGTATATTTACATTATGATAAGCAACATACAATGCCGTCACATTTCCCCGGGTGAAGCTGGTTAAGGATTTACATCATTCCCGCTCTCAGGCAGGCCCCTAAAATTACATTTGCCTCGCGAGAGTAAATGAGACGGTTCAAACGAAAGCCCCTCTGTCAGTGGAGGACAACAAAACAGAGTCATTTGTTTCCGCCACATCATAATTTAACACGCCATCGGCTCCAGGAGTGTTTGGCAACAATGGGACTGATGGAAACACAAGGATGAGAGCGAATCCAATTTTCGAGGAGCCCAACCATCCTGTTAAAAACAATAACCACTGTGATTCAGACACTAACGGAGTCTCACCCCAGCGGTTCGGCTGTGAGCCGGGATGAAAAGCTTTGTGATGGTGCAGTAGTGCTGAACAAGCGAGCCTTCAATCTAATGTTGATTTCAGGGACGCTGTGTGATGTGGAGTCGGTTTCACTGGTAAAGTGCGGAATCCTTTCAGGTGTCATCATTGAAACATTAGCATTAAGTTGTATGCATATAGACCTAAGTCTGTGTTCCACAAATAGAGGACGGTGGTTCTTTACAGTAATTGCTGGTTGTCCGGAAAGGTGATACGCCTCCCTTTCTTCTTGTGAGCAGACAAAACAAGAGGCCAGCCAAGTTTATCACCTGTTACCGCCTTGAAGGAAGTTCTGGGGGACCTGTTATACAGCTTGCCTGCTTATTATTATTAAAGAGATAGTCCATCCAAAAATGAAAATGGGATAATTTGCTCACCCTTATGTTGTTCCAAACCTGTATGACTTTCTTTGTTCTTTGGAACATACAAGAAAATATTTTGATAAATGTTGACAACCAGACAGTTTCAATTCCATTGACTTCTGTTTTATGGACTAAAAACACAATGAAAGTCAATGAGAACCAAAATTTGTTTACTAATATTCTTCAAAATATCTTCTTTCATCATACACAAAAGAAAGAAAGTAATATGGGTTTGGAACGACATGAGGGTGAGTATTATAGAGTTTTCATTTTTGGGTGAACTATCCCTTTAAATTAAGATGACGATCCTCTGCAGTGAATGGGTGCCGTCAGAAAGAGAGTTCCGACAGCTGATAAAAACATCTCAATAATCCACAAGTAATCCACACCACTCCAGTCCATCATTTAATATCTTGTGAAGTGAAAAGCTGCGTGTTTGTTAGAAACACATCCTCCATTAAGACGTTTTAAAATACCGCTTCTGGACGAAATATGAGTCCATAATCCATAATAACACTTCCTCCAGCCTCCAGTTGTCCTCTTACATCAAAATCCATCTGCATATTTACTGTTTTGGACTATTTTCGCTTGTAAACAGTGCTTGATCTGTGCATATTTCTTTCCTGATTCAGACGAGACAACTTTTCCACTGGAGAAAGAAATATTATGGATTGAGGATTTTAGCTGGAAGCAATGGTTTGAAGTTTTTATGATTTTAGCCGGAAGCAACACCAGTGGTTTTTCAGGGTGAGACAGAAGTCCTTGTAGTCCTAGTATTGAGCTGTTGAGCGTGGTGCTAACAACAGCAAGGTCATGGGTTCTGTTCCTGAGAGGTGTGTGTCTTTGATATTATTACCATTATTACTATATAATTGTCTTTAATGTAGGATAAAAACGTGTGCTAAATGAATAAATGTTAAATGACACTTTTATCCCAAGCATTCCCTGGGATTTAAACCCATGCTCTGCTGGTATACTGGAATTTTGAGCATTTTTTTTCTAGCTGAACATGAATTTTTCTTTTTGTTTAATTCTTTTGTGCAGGAATCCTCAGTTTGCCGGACAGTTTGAGCCTGCACAGGAACCAGCAGCGCTCAAATAAAGCTGGAGACGCCTACAGTCAGTCCGAGCAGCGTACTATTGAGCAGTCCCTTCTGGCCACACGCGTGGGGAGCATCGCTGAGCTCAGTGAGTAAACAAACGTCTATTTTTCACGTTAAATTAAAGCTCTTCTGGCACTTTATACTTTATCTACCAATCATTCCTTGTTCAGATAAGCAGAAGCCACCATCATCCTTTGGTTAAATACTTGTTTGTGTTTGCATGTGTGTGCACACACCTCTTTTAAGTGTTTTACCCTGTACTAGTTCTGTCGGGCGATCTACAGCTGTTTGATCTGCATGTACAGCACATTTTCACAGTACTCAGGAACAGCTACATGATGGTGTGGAGTGTTTAAAGATATAAATTCCAATGCAAATTCATTTCGTTTGAAGTAAGTAGTAGCCCTAGGTTGGAGCATTTCACACCAAAGTGGTATGTGTTTACTAGTAGAAATCCATCTGCTCAGGATTCAGGTCTCCATCTCTCACCTCAAACAGGCCTTTAGCTCTCAATATCCCATACAGCACAATCCACTCTCATACAAGTGCCATACACTGTATTTGATTTCCCCATGAATTTAATGCACTGATTTGGATACAGGTATATCAGTTTTTAAAAGGGTCGTTTTTATCAGTAACTCAACTGTTTACTTAAATGTATAATTACACTGTAACAAGGACACCTTAAAAATAAAGTGTAACATTTCATTCTTAATATATATTATATTTAAAATGTTCCAAAACTAATATATGTACAGTTACAGTATACATTGCATTCTTGCATTTATTTGCATATTAAATTATGATTGGTCTTCTTTCTTGCATATTTTTGTAATACTGAATTATAAAAGCTCTTGTCTTACTTGTGCATAATTATCCAGTTATAGTTGCCTTTACTTTACTGCACAGTGACATGTGATGTGCAGCCTTCTGAAAACAAGATGCGTGCTGAATGTCATGACAACAGCAGCATTTAATTTAAGCAGAACCAAAGCCTAAAACTCAATCTTGCCTAAAACTTTAACACTATTGGTTTGCTGCCTTGCAAGCATTGATATTTCCTTCTGGAAATGCAAATCTAATTAGATGTCAAGCTCTTTTACTTAGGAGATTGGTCATGTAATTCAATATATTTTACAGCAGAAAGCTTGTTCTATTCTTGAAAACATTGATTTTAAATGCAATTCTATATGAGCTGCAGGACAGACCTTGAAAGCGAAATCTTTGTAGTCACAACGGTTCTTATATGAACTTATATGAACAGTTCTTATATGAACTCGGCAATAATAAACACAAAAATACAACAAATAAGCATGGCACTGTTTAATATCTGAAAAGTAAATGGAAACTTCTCATAGCAAAGCCTGGAGAAGCAGATATGCGCAAAATGCTGCAGTTTGTTCCTTCAGAAATGCCTGTGCTCTTCAAAACTTAAATATAAAATCTCCATTAGTACATTTTTATAGACACAGTATCCATGGAGATTTCCATAAAATGCGTCTATTTCCAGCTCCTCTCTTCTGTCTTTCTCTCTCTTTCTCGTGGATGTCCCTAGTGACCCTGCAGGGGAAGTTGAGGGCAGTTTGAACCCTGGTTAGGGACAGCGGTCCTCCCCTGATTTACACATTCAGTATTCCGCCTCCAGCAAGGGCAGGAACAACAACTGTCACATAGAGGCTCTTTCTGCTTTTGGACAGTCACAACAGAACACTCTCACTCAAAGGGCAGAGTTTATTTTAAGAGAAGGCTGAACTTGCAAAATGTAGATCTAATTATACAGCTTTTATGAATTTTTGTGTGTTGCTGATTTTTTTAATTTTTTTAATTTTTTTTATTTGACAGAGTTTGCATATCAAGAAAGATTTAAAATAGTATAAACTTGGTGTGAACAAGCTCCAAGTCTGTATTCAGAAGAACCGGAATGGTTCATAATATATACACTACTGGTGAAAAGTTTGGAGTAATTAAGGTTTTTTAAAGTTTTTGAAAGAAACACAGTTATACATTATATGATTATATATACATTATATGACACACTACCAGTCAAAAGTTTGAAATAATTAAGATTTTTGAAAGAAATTTCATGAAAGAAATGTTTTATTACATTTATAAATAATTATTTATTCCTGTGATAGCAAAGCTGAATTTAAAAAACATTTTTTGTTTAATATCTTTGTGGAAACAGTGATATTTTTTTCAGGATACTTTCAAAAGAATAGCAATAGCTCAAAAGAATAGCATTCTTTAAATAGAAATCTTTTGCAACATTATAATTGTCTTCACTGTCACATTTGATCAATTGAATGTGTCCTTGTTGAATAAAAGTATTAATTTATTTTTTAAAATCTTAGTTAGCCTAAACTTTTTAATGGTAGTGTATCACGGTTCCCACAAAAAGCAGCAAAAACTATGCACCAAATTATTATGTTAGAATGATGTAGCATTTTAACCAATCAGACACACAATTTTGCATTTGATTTAACAAATCAATTAGTTATTACTTTAACAAATGGTCACAGACCCCCCACCCAATACACATACTGGGTGCTGGTATGTCTGTCAATGACTCCAGGCCCCTGGTTACCATGGCAACCAGGAGACTTCTGCCAGGCCAGATAAACTTTACGACCTAATGGCATGGAGACCTCGTCTCACTACACTTTCCATAGGAAACACACATAATACACCATAAAAAATGGACTGTTCTCTAATTAATTCATTGAAAACCTTTCTTTGAATGGACACACATATCCTTCAGGTCATTGTGTATGTTATTATTCTCTTGTATATGTTCTTGTGTATTGTATCCTGTTTTATGCTCATGATAATAGATTACTAGTTAATATCACTTTAACTGTATCATGTTTGGTCTCTATCCATTCGCTTCCTCGGATGATTTAATTGAGAGTGTATATTTTATGTCGATAACTATGCAACATGTAAGCATCCTAAGAATCTTTAGTAGTTTGTGCATTTAACCCAGGCAAATTACCTATGCAAATTACCATGCATGGAAACAAAGAGCCATAAAAACTTTCCTCCATAAGTTCAGGACTCTCATTGGTTTCTTTGACATCACAGAGGTGTGACTCCAAAAGCAGATAAAGCTCTCATGTAAGTGATGCCCCCCAGTCTGCAGTTCTGTCTAAGAGGATGAAGAGGAGCTAAAACTCTTCTGAACACCTTTAAGTTTTTTGTAGCTAGGCCTATGCCTTGTCTTTCCATTCAACCAAAGCTCCTCGACCTCAGATCTCTTCTTTAACTCTTTTCCACTCTCCTTTAAGAACATTTCACCAGAACACCTTTGGAATTCATCACTGTTCAACCCGGAAGAACGTGATCGAGAGTCCAAAACCTTGAAAACCATTAAGACTTTCATCTGAGACCGCATTCAGGACACTCGGCTCGACCAGATGCATTGCAAGTATTGTACATTTAACTAAATGAAATAGAGGTTATTAGGTACAAGTTATAGACCCATTATAAACGGTGCTGATGGTTTACTCAGGTGGTTAAATGATTTTCTCCATACAACTGGGCTTTCTCTGGCTTTCCTGATGGTTTCATCCATCAACTCTCATTAGCCCTTTCCATGTATGAGTGATTGTATGTTTGTTTGTTAGTTAGTTTGTTTGTTTGCTAGACTAGTCTGCGTTAGTGTTTAGTTAATAAAAGTTGTGTGCATAAATTACATGAGTTTCTGATTCTGCCTTGCATATTAAATGTCCCTTTACGATTTGACCCTTGCTACATGCTCTAAAGCATTAATAGAAAAATATTTTCTGTGGCCAACTTAATGTTCGCTGGACGAACAGATTAGTCGATGGCAATTTAATTCTGCGACAGTTATTACTGTCAGCCGATATAAATAATTGTAATTAATCATAATTAATTGTAATTATTTATATACAATTCCCTTTTTGAGCTAATTTGTAACAATGATTTCTGATCATGTGACACTGAAAACTGCAGTAATTGCTGCTGAAAATTCAGCTTTGCCATCACAGGAATACATTTTCTTTTAAATTATAATAATATTTCATAATATTACTATTTTACTACAATTGTTTTAAATCAGATTTTTCATCTTGGTGAACATAAGAGACTTTTTTCCAAAACAAAAATCATAAATACTCCAAATATTTGACTGCTAGTGTATTACGTAATGTATATTTATAACTGTCTTTAAGTACAGTGTTTATACCAGGCGTTTGCAGTAGGATCAGGGTTATTATAAAGTTCAAAGCTGTATGTTATTAAAATCGGAATGGAAGGCATTCAGACCCTCAAAGTCACTGCCTCTCAGCAAATCACTGTACATCTGAAGTACATATGACCTTTTGTAGGCTTGTCACGATCCTCTCACAGCCGTATATATCCAGAGGGAAGCCTGAAATCTACAATTCCATACGGTAATAGTACTTTAATGTAATTACACTCATAAAATCCCATAACAGCAGAGCATGGCGGTAGATTAAATCTTCTTACAGTACATAGGTTTTTATGAGTCACTCATGAGCAGGTTAAGTAGAAGACATCTCTCCTTGCAGAGCACTAAAAGGTCAAAAGGTCAATGCATTAAGAGGCTTTTTTGTCACGTTCTTGTCTCTTTAAATTCCATTGTGTTTTTGAGTTAGCAGATCTTGTTCCTTAATAATTCCCTCTCCAAAGAATCTGACTCTTTCTAGGGTCAATTTAACAGTAATGCTGATTGAGTGTAGCTATTGCTTGCTGTATAGAAAAGATAAGTGGTGCATATTTAAATTTAGTTTCTATTATGTGAAATAAAATCTAATAACTGAGGGACAAATGAAGTCCAGAAAAGCTAAGCTCTATTGCACTTTATGGGCATTCTACTACATACTACATTTGTTCATGTAATGGTTTGTTTGATCTAAATAAGACCAATTCTCTGCTTTCAGCATTTATGTGTGTGCGTGCAAAAATTTTACCTTGGGCTATGGCAGTTACTTAGCCATTAACAGCTAATTGGGAAACGTACATTTGTTGATAGTCATTTTCGCATTAGTCTGCACCGATTCTAAAACCAGCCCTAAAGGAGAATCGACTCTTAAATAGCTGTTTAAGTGTCTTACATTAGGCTCTGTCTGAACGAAAAACCTGCATAACAGTCAGGAGTTTTTTTTTTCTTAGGTTGGCTAGACACCAATCAAAGACCTTCATGGCTGGATTGCCATCACTGAGTGTTTCCATGCCGCCCATAACATTTTTTTCCTCCCTGTTTTCCTAAAAGTCCCTGTTTCCTCCCATAGCTCTGCTAATGCATCTATTCCCTCTTGCTCCATAAAACGCTCATTACATTTCATTGCTTCATTGCTCCAGAGCACCGCTGGTGCCCAATGACTGGTTCTTAATTGTTTATCTACACTTTTCTTACAGGATATACAGTAATTCTAGTGAGCAGTCAGTTTTCTGTCACAGGAAATGTAGCTTTAACCTTGATGGCTGCTGAGATATACATTTCTCTGGCATGTCTGGAAAAGCCAACCTCATTATGTATAGGTGTGAGGAGACGCAGACCAAGCATTTTCAACAGAAGAATAAGAGAATACTGTGGGTGAAAATCATGAAAAGGGTAAATATACAGTATCTACAGTACTTTAAATAAATGCAGTATAATCCAGTAAAATCCTAAAATATAAATTATTATTATTATTATTATTATTATTATTATTAATATACATACATGCTACATCCTACACAAAATATGCTCAAATATTTCAATGCAAAAAGTCTTATGCTTATTGTTTAATGGTATTTACTGTTTTATAATAATAATAATGCTACATAATATTATTATATTACATATATTTATAGTAGATACTTTATATTTAGTTAATATATCATTATTCTTTCACATTACATTAATGAGAATATGATTTTTGCGTTATAGTAATAAGAAATGTGCTTATTTGTATACTTAATTTAGTTTTGATTTTGATATTTTTTTCAATAAAATATTGAATGATTAAATGAAATATTTTATAAGATTAATAATTAAAAATATTATTAACTATTAGTAATAATCATTAATTAATACATGTAATAATTAAAATTATTTATAAATATATTTTAATTAAATATTATTATGATTATAAGTAATTATATGTATATATATATATATTATAATTTTATATATTTTAAATTTTATTTATTTTTTTTAATTAAATTATAGTTGTTGTTTTTTTAAATGTCTGGAAAATGTCTGGAAAATTGCATGTCATGTGTGTCAAAAACTGTATCCCAAAATCAATAAATCAATCAGTCAGTCTGTCTGTCTATCTATCTATCTATCTATCTATCTATCTATCTATCTATTGATTTTGGGAGACAGTTTTTGATGTTATACCCATGACGTGCAATTTTCCAGACACTTTAAATAAAACAGCTACAGTTAATCCAACTAATCCCAGTCTGACGTTTCAAAAAGACAAAAAATCTGTTCTGTTACATAAAGCCAAGCAGAGCACCTTCCTCTCTCATGGCCTTTCCTTGATAATTTATGTCGTGGTTCAGGGAGGACAGCCAATCGATTCTGCTCAGTTTTCACAGTAAAACACCATTCTGCATCCTCCATTCCCAACGTCTCGTTCTCAGTCTGGTGATGAAGGGCACCTTCTCTGCTGTTACGGATGAGAGTATCATATTTAACCCAAGATGCTCAAGCAAAAAGAAGATCTTCTGCTGTGTTGTTATCTTACATTGCCATGAGTATTCATACGAATGCCCTACAGTACCTGTAGATGATTGGCTCTCTTGATAATGAGGTTTACAGTCATGACTAATAGACGAAGACCTTTTGCCGTGGCCGTGTTTGTTTAGCTGGTTAATCTTGAGCATATCTCTCAGTCAGTTCCTCTGCTGCCCCTCTGACTTGAGGAAATGTCACACGCTATCATGAATAAGAGATGAGTGTCGGTCACAGAAGTGCCCCAGGTGGCTTCCAGCCCCTCTCTTCCTCTCGAGAGCCTCCTGCCACCACCTCCGACTGCAAACGCCGTGTGTTTCTCTGCTGACAGGTGTATTCTTGCACTTTATTGTTTTGTGCGTGTATAGCTGCCACGGCTGCCGATAATGTATTCCGCATAATCCTGTAATTATTGTGTGTAATTACAGTGCATATCTTTGGCCTCCGCTGTCAGAAAGTCCACATAGCTTCCGCTCAAACTCATCAGTATTCCCTCTTTACAGTGCCTGCATTCTTGCTTTATTCTGTCATTATGTACTCACACTAATGTTGTTCCAAATCCAGAAGAAGTCAGCGGTTTTTGTCCAAACAATGAATGTCAATGGGATCCAATAAAACAATGGTCTGCACTTCGACGCAATTCGCATTTCAGCGAATCGGTTGCTAATTAATTTGAATTCGTATACAGTTGTATGTCTTGTATCACCCACTCATGTCCCAGTGACCCCAGTTATGTTTATAAGTTGGGTTAGAGGCGAACCTTCATGCTTTTTTTCTAAAAAAAAAAAAAAAAAAAAAAACGTACATTTTCGGACGAATTAATACCACCTTGTAAAATAGTTACATTTTCTTGTGAGATCAGGTTGGACATTCCTTTAAATCTGCAGCCTTGGCAGAGGAATTGCAACAGTTAAACAAGTCGTTTATTTCTCTAAATGAATGCTCATCTCGCACAGGCGGCCTTGTTAATTCATTAGAGTATACAGAGATGTGAAATGTTCTAGAGAGAACGAGTGCGAGTGCTGCGGTCATTTAAGTTGCAGAGCAATAGATGAGGCTGTTTCTCAGTGTTCCTTTCAGAGTGTGTTATTGACTGTACTGAACACAGTGTGGTTCAGTTGAACGCATTCAGAAGAATTAGGTCTCATGAACTAAATGAGACCGTAGATGACCTGGAAGTTTCACATGTGAAAGGCAATAGTCATTAGATGGAGAGGAAGAGTGTTTAATGTTCTGTGTAATGAATGTAGAGCTTTGTGTGACCTTGTTTGAAAAGAGGTTTGTGACATTTTGCATTTTTGGTGTTCAACACAATCCATCAGATTGTCTGCTCTTTACAAAACATCTCATGCAAACAGGCACGTAAATTTATACACACTATATAGGCTGTATATATATATATATATATATATATATGTGTGTGTGTGTGTGTGTGTGTGTGTGTATAACAGTATACTACAGCATGGTAATATACATATATACGCACAATATAGGCTATATACAGTATGTGTGTGTGTGTATTCAAATGTGTATACATATATACTTTATACACATTTTATATATATATATATATATATATATATATACACACACACACACACACACACACATAGCAAAAATGTACATGAAACATCACGTATCTCATGTTAGCATAATTTTATTTTTTAAATTTATAATTTTTAGCATAACATTCATTGGTGGATTCATTTGCTAAATTTTGAACTTGTTTGATATAAATATTCTCAGGCTGCATTGCGTTGCTTAACTGCTAATAAGATTTAGCTTAAAAACCAAATAAAAAAAAATTGTCTTCCAAATTTTTTTATTTTTTATTTTTTTTGGTGCTGAGCTGATATTAAATCAGTTGCTGTATATGGCAGTAACTGAGCACCAAATCAGCATATTTCTGAAAATTCAGCTTTGCCATCACAGAATTATATATTTGTTATATATTTAAATATATTAAAATAGAAAACTGTTTTTTTATTGTAATACACAATATGACTGTTTTTACTCTGTTTTAGATTAAATAAATGCAGCCTTGGTAAGAATAAGAGACTTCTTCTGTTTAATAATTTGAAAATGTGACTTTTTTCAAATTACATATATGCAAATAGGCACCTATTGAGTTTTTAAATTCAAACGATATACCCGGGTCATTCGGAGTGATTAAAAATCTGTCCTCATAGAGTCCTGACAGGTGTACTCTGGCAAAATTACATAACCATTTTGTGTAATATTCAGTTTGATGGACTGGCGGAGAATTTCATTACTGACAAACGTGCTGCCGAGGACCTACAAACAGCTGACTGCCTGAGAAAGATTGACAGAGCTGCTAATTTTTTATGCTGTAGCATCAATGCGACGACAGTACTGTCCTTCACCATTTACATCATTCCCAGCAAACCAAAGGTCTCTTGTGCCCCGACAGGTGATTTAGTGTCCAGGGCCATGCATCACCTCCAGCCTCTGAGCATAAAGAACCACAGCAATGGCACTCCGCTCCCTCAGAAGAGCAGCCTGATCCACTGGGAGCCCGAGGCTTTATATACGCTCTGCTACTTCATGCACTGCCCTCAGATGGAGTGGGAGAACCCCAACGTAGAGCCGTCCAAAGTCACCTTACAGACCGAGAGGTGAGGGGACTTCCACTGTGGCTGGGTGGTTTTGTTAGGGAGCTTTCTGATTGATGCAGTAGCTCAAGGTACTTACCTTAAGCCAAGTAGTCGTTTATTCAGCTTGACACTGTCATATGATGAAATGCAGAGGAGTGTAAATGTGAAATACAGTGCAACAGACTGCAAGGCAAAGGCAATGCAATGAAATGAAGCCACATTTTAAATAAATAAAGAGTAGGTGAAGCACTTCCTGTATCCGATGGAAAATTATGTTAGTGTCATTTTCAAAGATATTAAATAAGTAAACATTTATGGGTTGATTTGTCTGCTAAATTTTGAACTTGTTTGGTGTAAATATTCTCAGGTTACATTGTGTTGCTTAGCTGCTAATGAGATTTAGCTTAGAAACCTAATTAAAAAATTTCATCTTCCAAGGTCATGAAAAGGGCTTTTGCTAGTTGAGCTGATATTAAATCAGTTCCTGTGAGACTAAGTCCAGTTTTGTCTCTCAGAGATTGAAGTATTTAAAGATCAATGTTGTTATTGCTAACTAAAACTATTTTGTTAACTGAAATAACACTAATATTATCGAATATAAATATTAAATGAAAAACTTACAATAAACAAAAAATGGATGTTGCCATGGCAGCTAACTAAAATTAGTTTTAGTTCTAAATATATTAAGTTTATTTTCAAAAACAGATTACAAGTATTAATACATTTTTTATTATGTTATCATGTTTTTATTGTTAGCTGTATTTTTTAGTTGTTTTTTAACCTAATCAAAATAACCCAACTGCAGTTTGAGATTAATTAGAATGCACAGTGAAAAAAACATGATTTTTTTTTTAAATTGTTAAAAACGGAGTTATCTATTTTTGCAAATGAACTCTTCATATATAAACATGTTCTCTATACATATGCATAATCTGACTGATCATGTGACATTAAAGCAACAGCTGCTGAAAATTCAGCTTTGCCACAACAGGAATAAATTACATGTAAAAGAAAAAATACTTCTTTAAAATTGTAATAATATTTCATAATATTATTTTTTACTGTATTTTAACAAATAAATGAAGCCTTGGTGAGAGAATATTCTTTTGTATTCTTTATTCTAATATCAAAAAATGTTAATTATTCCCAATTTTTGTATCAAAGTTTATATAGGCTATATGCAAATAGTATACTACAAAAAATATAGTATATATTTTGTTAATATAAATAAAGTTGAAATAAATAAAATATAAATATTAGATTAAAAAAAACTTATACTAAACAAAAGTTAGAAATGTTGCTTTGGCAGCTAACTAAAACTTACAGAAATGCAGCTAAAACTGGAAAAAAATATTTAAAAAACAAATTTTTCAAAAGCACAAAAGCAAAATGACTCAAAATGAAACTAAAATTAAAATGAAAACTGAAAATATAAAAGCTAATTTAACATATTAGTCGATACAATGTTAATACCAAAATATCATTAGTAAAGACAAATAATGTGTATTTGTGAAATAACATGGTCATTTTGTCTCCTCCTGCAGGCCGTTTCTCGTACTGCCTCCTCTGATGGAGTGGATCAGAGTAGCTTTGGCACATGCGGAGCACCGCCGCAGCTTTTCAGTGGATAGCGACGATGTTCGGCAGGCAGCCAGACTCCTGCTGCCCGGGGTGGATTGTGAACCCCGCCAGCTGAAGTAAGCGTGCTGCCATTAAATTAACATCCAGCTACCAGATATTGCTACCCATCATGAGTGAAATGAAAATGGCTCATAAACAGTCTGTACAGGGAAAACAAGCTCAGTCGACCCAACATAAGGCATGCATCACACCATAACTGCTGTTTTATTGCTAATAGGCCAAGTGTTGTAATGAAAGCTTCGCCCATAGATGAGTGTTTCACTTGGAATATGTGACTCAAGCTTTTTTTTGTAGAGGATTAAGACATTAGAGAGATGTTTTTGTATGTGTGCCGCAGGACTGATGACTGTTTCTGCGTGTCACGTAAACTGGATGCTGCCTCTACCGAGGCCAAGTTCCTGCAGGACCTGGGCTTCCGCATGCTCAACTGTGGCCGCACTGACCTTGTCAACCAGGCCATCAACTTACTAGGACCCAGTGGAATCAACAGTATGAGTGAACAGGTTCGAATGATTCTTACATAAACAGACATGTTCATGCACACAAATATAAAACTTGCCATTATTTTTGTGTTTAACATAAAATGACAAAAAATGACAAATATTATGATTCCTTTGCATGGGAACCCCATTCCTGAAATATATACTTCCGTATTAAATTTTGGGGTCGGTAAGAGTTTTTTTTAAAGAAAGACATTCATATTTTTATTCAGCAAGGTATCCTTAAAGGGGACCTATAATGCCCCTTTTTACAAGATGTAAAATAAGTCTCTGATGTCCCCAGAGCGTATATGTGAAGTTTTAGCTCAATACACCCCACAGATAAGTTTTTACAGCTTGTTAAAATTGCCACTTTTAGGGCATGAACCAAAACGCGCTGTTTTGAGTATGTTGCTTTAAATGCGAGTGAGCTGGTGCTCCCGGAGAAGAGGGCGGAGCTTCAAGAGCTCAAGCTCCCGCATTAGCAGTGCTAGCCTTTGCAAATAAACATTCCACTATTAATACAAGCCTGTTATCTTTACAGAAAACTACTCGGTTTCAAAGTCAGTCATCTGATTATACTGTGCATAATAATTTCAAGTTTATGAATTACACAGACGGGATAAAAATAACAACATAGCTAGTCTCATGCCATCACAAACTTTATAAGTCCCACTTCTAATTATGAGCTCGACAACTTCAAGC
>JAFVLL020019570.1:0-14888 GCA_021397915.2 Tor tambroides
ATACAAAATAAATATATACAGAAGACACACATATATTGTGTAAACAAAAACTTTTATTTTGGATGCGATTAATCGCGATTAATCGTTTGACAGCCTTAGAAACAACACAAAAATACTAAGTAAGATAACTCTTATACCAAGCAAGTTTGAGATTCAGTGAGAAACTATCAATGACTCTCGAGGAAGTTATTATTTTATCATTCCAGATTGTGCGTAAAGTGAAAACAAAGAACAAAAGTGCACAAACGTGCACCATAAAAGAAAAAGAAACACATTTAGGCTTTTTGTGTGGACTTTTAATTTAAAATAATAATACATTTTTATGGCACCTTTCAAAAACACATGGTCCCTTAAGTTAGGGAAAATAAATAATAAATAAAAATAGACAAATAACACATCAATAAGAAACTAAAATTCACTGACTGATAGTTAAAGAGTAATAAAAGTGTTTTATTAAGAGGTTTTCAATCTGTTGAAACAAAATTATTTATTTCTTTTTGCACACAAACACATAAGAAGATGTGAATGAACATTTAACAAGGAACATATGTTTTCCTAATTTTCATCACAAAATGATGAAAAAAGGCAGCAAATTTTCTTGTTAGGTTTTTTTTTTTTTAAATTGATCTATGTATGTATTTTGAAATTTGACATGGAAAGGAGCTGGACTCGCATGATCGATCCTTCACTTGGTCATTCATGTAGTATTTTTTATTTTATTTTATTATTATTTTTTATTTTTTTGTTAATCTAAAACACAGACTCACTTGTAAAATCTTGTGAAATCCAAACCATTAAAACAAAAGTCCATTGCAAAGTTCATTATTTCACAAAAAAGCAAGAAAATATGAAAAGAAGTGTTTCACAAGCCGCATAAAACGCAGGAAATTTGCATGTTAGTTATTTTTTATTGTAAAATTGATAGATGTATTTTAAATCTCAGGTGGAAACGGGCTGTACTTTCATGACTACAAGATTAATACTTCTCTCTGTCACTAATGTTTTAATTAGTTTATTGTATTTTTGACTTATTTATTGTTTTATCCTAAAACAAAAACTCACTTTTATAATCTTGTAAAATATAAATTCAGACTATTAAAATTTATTTACAGTTCCAGTCCAAACTTCATGTCTCTTTGAACCATATGCAAACACACATCTGTTTCCTATTTTTCTTTAAAAAAAAAAAAAAAAAAAAAAAAGATAAAAAAGGTATTTTTTTAATAGCAAAATGTATATATGCATTTGAAATTGAAAGTGAAAAGAACCTGTACTAGCATATAAAATTAATATTTTGCTTGGTCACTAATGTTTTAATTAGTCTGTTGTATTTTTATCTAAGGTAGAATATCAGTTATAAAATCTTGCAAAATGTAAATTCAAACTTAATTAACTAAAAATCCAATTCAATTCAACTTCATTGTTTCTCTTTGCAAACACATACTCAAAAAAAAAAAAGAGATGCAAAGAAACCTTTAACAAGGAGCATGTTTCCTATTTTCATCATAACATGAGAAAAAGCACAGCAAATGTTTGCAAGGAAATGCTCACATGTCTCTAAATAGTCTGCTAGCAGCTAACAGGAACTGATCACACACACTTCCTGTTACGGTCTAGATCAGGGCTGCGTTCAGCCCTGAAAAAAACGGTGCAAAACGTTTATTAGACGGAAACGGTGATGCGTTGAACACTCTGTTCTGATGACGCAAGAGTTGCAACTATGGCAGCTGAGAAGGCCATTCTTTGTGCTCTTTTGAAGAATTTTCAGAGCCTGGTGAAATGGGTATAAATACGTGTTTAATACTGCAAAATACGCTCGGTTACAGTCACTGCCCTTGCCATCCAGAATAAAAGAGCGCATCCCAATCAAGTGAAGGGATTTGTGGAAACTGTGGTTCCTAATTATTGTGATCCAACATTTCCATCGCATTTTTCAGGTGAAGGATAATCCACTTCTTACCTCCGAGACTGTGTTATGATCTATATGACCTTATTATTGTGAGTATTAGGCTTATCATTATTGCTGATCACTGTTGTTGTGCTGTGATATTGTAATATTTGCCATTATATAATCAGAGGAGCATAGAAAAGTTTATGAAAGTGTCACTTCACAATACAATTGATAGCAAAATATATAAATATGTATAGTATTTTTATGTTACATTAATCAGTGTCTAGCACACCTTCCTAAGGAAAGGATATGGACCAGAAGACATTGCAATTACTACATGATATTTAGACAGACTTGAAACCGTTGCAAAACGTTGAGCCTGAACGTGCCCCAGCTTTCCTCCCATGCCAGCTAAAATATGGTTTCTTTTATACATGTCTGATGCATGGGCCTACCTAACACCAAATAATATGCTTTATTTATGTATTCATTCATTCATTCATTCATTCAGAGGCTTAAAGGGATAGTTCACCCAAAAATGAAAATTGTGTCATCATTTACTCACCCTCAAGTAGTTCCAAACCTGTATGAACTTCTTTGTTCTGCCGAACTCAAAGGAAGATATTTTGAAGAAAGTTTGTAACCAGGCTGTTTTGGGGCACCATTGACTTCCATAGTAGGAAAAAAAATACTATGGAAGTCAATGGTGCCCCAGAACTGCTCTGTTTCCCACATTCTTCAGAATATCTTCCCTTGTGTTCAGAAGAACAAAGACATTCATACAGGTTTGGAGCTATGTGAGGGTGAGTAAATGATGACACAATTTTCATTTTTGGGTGAACTGTCCCTTTAAGAGTGTTTAGCCTTATTAGCCTTAGCCTGACAAAAAGCAGGAGATTTGCAGTGTATTTCCACAAAATAATCAACTTACAGCTAGTTTTGAACTGATATTACTAGGCAAATACCCCCCCCCCCCCCAAAAAAAACACTATTTGTGACATTGTGAGCTTTTCAGACTTCGAAGTATTTCAAGAAACATAACAGAACGTTTTCCCCATGACAATATGTGACCCTGGAGCACAAAACCAGTCTTAAGGGTAATTTTTTTTTCGAAATTGAGATCTATACATCATCTGAAAGCTGAATAAATAATATTTGTTAGGACAATATTTGGCCGAGATACAACTATTTGAAAATCTGGAATCTGAGGGTGCAAAAAAATCCAAATACTGAGAAAATCATCTTTAAAGTTGTCCAAATGAAGTTCTTAGCAATGCATATTACTAATCAAAAATTAAGTTTTCATATATTTACAGTAGGAAATTTACAAAATATCTTCATGGAACATGATCTTTACTTAACATCCTAATGATTTTGGCATAAAAGAAAAATCAATAATCTTCACCCATACAGTGTATTTGTGGCTATTGCTATAAATATACCTCAGCGACTTAAGACTGGTTTTGTGCTCCAGGGTCACATATATTTATTAGCCTATAATAGAAGTATGCCATAAACGTTTGCACTTGAATTTTGTTCAGTAAAATAATAAAAACATTTCTTGTGATTGTTGCCTTTAAAAATGATACTAATAATTATTTCTTTATTTATAAAATGATTTTATTCATAGTTATATTCTAAATGTGTCCACCAGATGTCGCTGTCGCCCAACAGCAGCGCTGCTCTCAGAGGGCGTTTACAGTGCGTTTTCTCACTGCCTAAATTCTCAAATACATGCATGTTTGCAATGTTTCTTAACAAAAACCTTTATTCTTATGATCTAGTTTGTTGGGTTTATAATATTTATTCGGACTGTGCGAAGTAAGGATGCGTCTAACTAACGGGCCGGTGACGTCAGTCACGTGATTTGCATATCTCAGCATATATATCCAGTGCTTCTGCGCTTTTCCTCACACTGCTGCATCCGCTGGAGAATAAACTACTTAAACTAC
The DNA here is from genome assembly GCA_021397915.2 of Tor tambroides. Classification (NCBI taxonomy): domain Eukaryota; kingdom Metazoa; phylum Chordata; class Actinopteri; order Cypriniformes; family Cyprinidae; genus Tor; species Tor tambroides. The sequence continues at coordinate 3,844 of JAFVLL020019570.1, forward strand.
CACAAACTCTGGTGAGCATGAGAATCTTGCTTTTGCTTTTAAAATGCACGAATGTATCGTTCTCTATCTTTTAGATTATAATGTGAGGGCGATTGCATTTTCATGCAATGCTCTTATGCATTTTTGGTGAAATGTATCACTGTTATAAATGCATCCGTTTTGCAATCACGACCAGGAAATGTGACAATTTAAATATGTTATATATATAAAAATGCGATTGTTAGGATATATCTGTGAGAGACAATAGATGAGGCTCCTGTGTAGTTTCTTTGTTCAGGAATGATGAGCTTGATCAGTTTTTCATCCTATGCGCCAAAATAGGAAATATCGCCTAAATGTGAGTTGGAAATCGTTTCAAAAGCTAAAAGATTTTTTTACAGATAGAAATGATGATATGAAATGAAATATGAGCGAGAATGAGCAGGAAAGGGCGGTGGTTTCATAGCAAATACTCAAGCCTGTGATGCAACACCAGGGTTTCCTTTTACCACAGTTATTTCATTATAGCATTAAAGCAAGACTTTAGCTTTTGTTCTTTTCGTTGTATTTATTTATGTATTCTGAAATGCACATTTAAGTGCATTTTTATACCAAATATTACAGATTAGGGAAACAAAGGATTGGAAAAGCTCATATTGGTTATGCACTAATTTGAATATTAATGCTGAATGCCTCTGTGTTAGTCATAAGGCCTTGAGTCTGCGTGCATTTGTCTCTTTGTGAGTGTGTCATCATTAACAGCAAGCCATTTCCTGTCATTTGATTTCAGACCCACTGCAAACATGTCTGACAAGCCAAATCTCGAGGAGGTGACCAGCTTCGACAAAACCAAGCTGAAGAAAACAGAAACTCAGGAGAAAAATCCTTTGCCGTCTAAAGAAAGTAAGATTTCTCACTCCTTTTCTGAGGCGTGAATATAAAACGGTGAAACCAGAGGCTAACAAATAACGCTCTGCTCTTGTCTTTCAGCCATCGAACAGGAGAAACAGGCGGGTTCGTCATGAAACTCGCTCGGCACACTTCTATGCACTGTACATTCCACATGGCCTTCTTTTTCACGTCTCTTTTCGCTGTTTAACTTTTAACGGAAAAATATGCCCTAAGTCGCATTGTGATTGGACAACCAAAAAAATGCAGACGTCCGTACAAGCCCTATGTTTCTGTGCCCACATACTCCTCTTTTTGTAAAGCGCACCACTGATATTCTCATGAAGTCTGTTGATATGGATGAGGAGGAGGAGGAGGCGGAGCCTGGCGTGAATCTTCATCAGTTCACTGCTTTGAGAAGTGGCGAGGGGGCGGGGCTAGGAGTTTGAGTGACACGTAACAGAGACTCGCTCTTGTAACATCTCTTGTGACCTTGGTTGACTTGCTCAAATGCTTTAAAGTCATGCAGTGTTTTTTTTTTTGTATGTTGACGTCTTGGAATGCACAATTTTTTGTTTTGTAATGCAAATAAAAATCTGTAATATTCAGATGGACATCTTTTTAAATGGTTTGTTCTGTGCTTTTCGCTTTCAACCGTGTTCAGGAATTCAACAAATTTTAGAAATTTGTTTGTAATTACTAGATAAGGATTTTTCAAAACTGAGAAATAAACAGAAATAGGTCTTTTTTGCAATTAAAAACTAACAATTTCTAGATTTTAGTTCTGAGCATGACCAGAAAAATGTACATTAAATAAGAATATTTTTCTTTTTTATTAATCGTTGTGTTTTTAAATTACAAAGGTGCAATTTTTATGTTTTATATCTACAAAAAAAGTACAGAACTTTTAACTTTAGATAGCAAAACGAACTGAATTATACGGACCAACTTCCATTCATACGCCTAAATAATTAACAAAAACAAATCCGACTCAATTATGCAGGCCTAAATGTAAAAGATCTTAGACCATTCATATACTTAAAAAAATACTTTCTTGACAATTATATATTTTAGAGCTGAGCATGACCAGAGTAATGTACATTAACTAAGAATATTTGCATTTTTTTGTTAGTTATTGTGATTTCTAGACCTGGAAATTAGAAATGTACAATCTTCAGGTTTTCCATTACCATGGAAAGAATATCTACAAGAAAAAAAAAATACACCACTTTTATCTTTAGATAACAAAATGAACTAAATTATACAGACCTACATGTAAAATTAATTTTAGTCTACTCGTATGCCTAAAAAAATGAACGTTTCTAGCTATTTCTACATTTTAGAGCTTGAGAATGACCAGGAAAAAAGTGCATTAGCTCAGAATATTTGAATTTGATTACTTATTATTGTCTTCTTTCTGAGCTTGGAAATTATAGATGTACAATTTTTAGATTTTACATCTACAAAAAAGTATAGAATTTTTATCTTGGATAGTAAAACAAACTCAATTATACAGGCCTAAACGTAAAATTAATTTTAGAATGTTTATATACCTAAAAAAAAACTAAACATCTATATATCTAATATAATTTATAGCTGAGAATAACCAGAAGAAGTGTACATTTTGCCTTTATAAAATATAATTACTGTGTGTGTTCCAGGCTTGGAAATTACAAATGTAAAACAATTTTTTTAGGTTTCACATCTACAAAAAATAGAAAAAACAAAGCAATTTCTAGCAAGCTTGTTTATTGATGGTTTTCCATTACTGTTGGAAGTTCAAAAGTTCATCTACAATTATCATACAGCATTTTTAACTTTAGATAGCAAAACAAACTGAATTATACAGACCAACTTCCATTAATACGCCTAAATAATTCACAAAGACAATCTCAAGCCCTTCCTGCAGCTTATCATTGTTCTAATCAAATCCTTGTAGGATCTCTTGTCTGTTAAGTGAAAGTTGGCCACTATTGACCCACACTGGCATGTTGTGACTTCATTTGACCCATAAAAGAGCCCTGGAGCAAATCTGTTTCAGCACATGCCAAGAGTCGGTCAATAGTCGTTCAAGGACAGACGCAATATCTGCTGTACTCTGGAACTGCTGATAATGGCCAGATCAGTGTGCTTCCCTGAACACAAATGTTGAATTATGTTTGGAGAGGTTTTCTGACGATCATTGCACATTATAAAAGACTGAGTGCAAAAACACTTCAACCGCTGTACAATATCAACTATAATCTCTTGTATTTATTTACTGTAGCCAACTGCAGTATAGAATTTGTTACCTGCCTACCTGAACTTAATAATTAGGTTCAACTCTTGAGGTCTAAGTTATTATCATTAATTATGATTTCTATTTAAGTGACTATTTGGGTGAATTTCACAAAACTTGTGACTTTTTTGACGTTTTAGTAATACACAGTTTACATTGTATCATTCATTGTATCAAACAGTTTACATTGTATCATTAAGCTTGTGGTCGAACTACAATTCAAACTGAGCATAAACTTGGAAGCAAATGGTAAATATTCCCGCAAGTCTGTTCAAGCGGCATTAGCTTCATTAAGCCCTCATTTAAAGTGGATAAGCACTAATCTGGAGCTGTTATGGTGTTTTAATCTGCCAGATCTAGAATTACATCTAATGTTCCTTCACTTTGCCTTAGGACACTTTTACTTCCCTCAGAAAAAAACACAAAAGAGTTGAATTATATCTAGTTAAGTCCTACTGGGTTTTTTCTACATAGCAGGGAGAAAGTGATCATATGATATAAATACATAAATATCTTGTTGGACTCACCATCTAGGGCACTTTTCACATAGTTCTAAATATTTATGGTTTATTTTTAGCTTTATATTAACAGATACTGATTATAACTCTTGTACTTGCCCTTTTCCAAGCGTTTATGATATCAACAAATAGGACTTTATGTGATTTATTATACATAAACAAATTCCTCTTCCTCATTTATTTCTTTTCTTGTCTTTTTTCTTATCTCCCTTTATAGGATTCTGTTGCCAAATTACTATTGATAGTGTCTAGAAGCTACCATGAAGTTGTTTAGTGATGATGTTTCAACTTTATTTGCAACTTCCTGAAGCAAGATCCTCCAATACTGGTTAGTTGGTCACTGTTAATTTTTAACGCTAATTCGCTGAGCAAACATTAGACACACCTGACTGGGAGAAACATACAGGTCTGGAGCATTAAAAATGATGGTTATGCTATGGCTTTCACAATGTTAGGACTTGTCTGTCAGCAGTTTCATTGTGATGAGGCTGCGTTTGACAGCTTTGAAGCTATTTTTAGATGGCATATGTGGAAGCCTTTTTCTGCCACTGAATAAAAAGACAATGTGAATAAAATTGGTAATTGTGACTTTTTTTCTCACAATTCTGATTTTTTTCCTCAGAATTGCGAGATAGAAACACGCACTTGTAAGAAAATAGTATTGTTTCACTCATAATTGGACTTTATAACTCGCTAGAAAAACAGGCAAAATTGTGAGAAAAAAGCCAGAGTCAGAATTGTGAGTTTATATCTCGCAGTTCTGACTTTATAACTTGCAATTGCAAGTTCACGCAATTCTGAGAAAAGTCAGAATGCACATTTTGGCCATTGCAGTGAAAAAAAAAAAAAAAACGACTTCATATAATACACAAAGAAGTGAAGAAATGCATGTGAACTCCAGCTGCTCTGATCTGATAATGCAGGACATTGGGAGTGTTGTGTGATTGTGGGCACATAATGAGAGCATATATTGTTTTCTTGTATTTATGAGACTGTAAACACCATTAAAGCTGCCGTGTGTCGTTTCTGCCACTAGCAGCACCAAGCAGAACTGCAAAAATATGCCCCAGACTCACACCATTGGCTAAGCTGACGTTATATTGGGTTTAGTCATGCCGCTCAAATAAACAATGCAAAATAAACAGTTTGCATTCCAGTTTGGTGCTGCGTGATTAAACACTTCACCTTTACCTGCAACAACAAACTACATTTCTACACTGTTTTTGGTGCATTTATAAGTGGTTAAGACTTAGGGCATCTCTAGATGGTGGCTTGAGTGGTTGCTAGGGTGTTGCTATGCAGTTTCTAAGGTATTCTAGGTGGTTGCTAGGGTGTTGCTATGCAGTTGCTGTTGTATTTTATAGTAGATGGTTTCTAGAGCATGTTTAGGTGTTATAGTTATCTGGGTGGTTACTAGGGTATTCTTTGGTTGCTAGGGTATTGTAGGTGGTTTCTGTAATATTTGTAGACATTGCAAGGTTTTTCTAGGTGGTTGCTAGGGTGTTTTAATGCAGTTGTTGGGGGAATCTACATTAGATGGTTGCTAGGGAATTTTTAGACATTGCAAGGTTTTTCTGGGTGGTTGCTAGGGTGTTATTATATGGTTGCTGGGGTATTCTAGGTGGATTCTAGAATGTTTCTAGGCATTGTTTGGGTTTTCTTGTTGGTTGCTGGAGTATTGTATAGTGGATTGTTTTTAGCCATTGCTATAGTTTTCTAGGTGGTTGCTAGGGTGTTGCTATGCAGTTGCTATGGTTTTCCAGGTCGTTTCTAGGATGTTTGTAGGCATTGCAAGGTTTTTCTTGGTGATTTCTAGAGTGCTGCCATGCGGTTGCTGGGTAGATGGTTGCTAGGGCATTTTAGGCATTCCTAAATGGTAGCTAGGGTGTTACTATGTGGTTTTTCGGCTATTCTAGTTGGTTTCTATGATGTTTTGTAGACATTGCAAGGTTTATCTAGGTGGTTTCTAGGGTGTTGCTATGTGGTTGTTGGGGTATTCTACAGTAGATGGTTTCTAGGGCATTTTTAAGCATTACTACAGTTTTCTGAGTGGTTGCTAGGGTGTTGCTATGCAGTTGCTATGGTTTTCCAGGTCGTTTCTAGGATGTTTGTAGGCATTGCAAGTTTTTTTTTTTTTTGAGATGGTTTCTGGGGTGTTGCTATGTGATTTCTGAGGTATTCTACATTAGATGGTTGCTAGGGCATTTTTTGGCATTGCTACAGTTTTCTGGGTGGTTGCTAGGGCAATGCTATGTGGTTGCTGGGGTATTCTAGGTGGTTTCTAGGATGTTTCTAGTCTTTGTTAATGTTTTCTAGTTGGTTGCTAGGGTATTGTATAATAGATCTTTTTAGCCATTGGTACAGTTTTTCTGAGTGTGTTGCTATGCAGTTTCTAGAGTTTCTAGGTTGTTTCTAGGACATTTGTAGGCATTACAAGGTTTTTTGGTGGTTTTTAGAGTGTTTCTATGTGGTTTTTACTGTATTCCACAGTAGATGGTTTCTAGGGCATTTCTATGTTTCTATGTGGTTTTTGGGATATTCTAGGTGGTTTCTATGAAATTTGTAGGCATTTCTAGGGTTGTCTAGGTGGTTGCTATGGTCTTCTAAGTGGTACCTCCTTCAGTGTGAGTCCATGAGATATTTTTGACATATTTTTGCTAGGCAGGACGCTAATCAAGTGATATCTCACCTCTTTAATAATAATAATAATAATAATAATTATTATTATTATTATTATTATTTATTTATTTATTTTTTTAAGAGATCTTATCATTAACCAATGGTCACCCACCATTATTTCTGTAGATTTGTTCATGTTCATGCACAGGGCAGGTTTAAATATTGCTGTGTTTTCACAGAGCTGGTAACAATAGCTGCACCTGAGAGGAAACCAGTTAAAATAGATGATCTCTGACCTCCTGTAGTTCACTGCTGTTCTCATGATGTGTTTCTTCTCTATGGTTTGTATGCTTCAGATTTAAACCATGTTAATCCACCTTTGAATTAAAATTCAATGCTTTTTATAATCATTAAATCATCTGGGTGCCAGAGGCTAGACACATAGAAATTTGTTTATGTATTTATTTGTCAGTAAGTCTATAAAAATCATCCAAATTCTAAATGTCGAGGGCTGCCTCTCAGTGATTCTGAAGCTGATTTAGATATGAACGTCTTCGCTTGGCAATGAATGAATCTGTTCTTTCACACCAGCAGCAGACGTTTCATAGAAATAGAGCTAACAGAAAGAAACGTGTGTGTTGGCGTTTGAGTGTGTTTGTATGTGCCAAAAACACACAACAGCCACTGTTATTGTTCCTTCAGACTGTATTCAGTAAATTACATGTACTTGCCCTGAAAGAGAGGGGTTAGTTTGTATAATAATTCCATTATAAGGGTTCTGTTCCAAAACCTAGTGAGCTGTCTACCTAGGGAACATTTCAGGCATCATAAGTGTATTCCCAACATGTTCCAAAAGAGAACTGGCCACTTGTATGATATTCTCCATCAGGTAGGTAGCTCCCTAAGTAGGCAGTAGTCAGCAAGGCAGTTCAGTAGTTTTTATAAAGTGTGTGTGTCATTTTGATCAAATGTGTGAGTGGAGGAAAGCTAATGCCAGGCACGCTGAGCAGTGTGTGTGTGTGTGTGTGTGTGTGTGTGTGTGTGTTCTGGCACCGTTGTCGGGCACACTGAGCAGTGATTGTGAGCGGTTTTGGCCCGCGGGTGCTGAGCTGCCATCTGCCAGTGTTGTGACGGCTGCTGCTGTAAGAGCAGGCAGACGCGCTCAGATAATACTGATATCTGTGTTGAGCTCATCGCTGACTAAAGGTACGCTCACATTAGCCACATTTCAGTGCAATTTTGCTGCCAAAAAGGTCCATTGTCTATTGTCAAGAAGCACAGCTCACACATTGCAGTCACTTTCAAACCAAGCATCTTTCTGTTGTTTGAGTTGACAAATTTGTGAACACGAGTGAAATTTTGAAATTTTCCTTAATGTAGAAATTACTACATTTCACTGAGCAACAGTAAATGTGACCATTCCGTAAGTGACATTTCATGTAAAATTCTATTGCTTTAACAATTAAATATGATGAAATACACTAAAGTTCAATAAATAGCTATATTTATTAATATTAATAATCATAATGCTTTTTTTTGCCTAGTAATATAATTAATTAGTGTAACACCATGGCTATCCACACTGAACTAGAAAATACATGATCAAAGTCTTGATGTTATATCATATATTAATAATTTGTTTCCAAGGTTGGTAAGTTTATTTATTTATTTAGTTTTTCACGAAGGCTGCATCAAAAGCATCAAAATACTGTAAAAATGGCAAAATATTACAGTTTAAAATAACTTTTATATGTGAATAAAATTTAAAATGTTATTTATTTCTGTGATCAAAGCTGAATTTTCAGCATCATTACTCCAGTCTTCAGTGTCACATGATCTTCAGAAATCATTCTAATATGCTGATTTGCTGCTCAAGAAACATTTCTGATAATTATCAATGTTGAAAACAGTTTTGCTGCCCAATATGTTTGTAGAAACTGTGATGCATTTTATTTTTCAGGATTCACAGATGAACAGAAAGTTCAAAAGAACAGCATTTATTGGAAATAGAATTTTCTGTAACGTTATAAATGCCTTTACTGTCACTGTTGATCAGTGTAATGCATCCTTGCTGAATAGGTATAGTCAAAATGCAGATAACATTCAGTCTGAGATACAGGAAGAACAGCATGTGCTCACATGGAGATACAAACACTCAGGTTTCTATAATGAGGGCCAAGAAAGGAAGTTCCACAGGCTGCAGTCAGCCAGAATAACTGCAGCTAACGTCAGACGTCCAGAAATCTCCTTACATGTCACATTTGGATCCAAGAATGAAGTGAACAGATCCCAGATCAGAAAATCTTGGTCTCTACTTTAAAAATAACTTGAACAAATGCAGCATGTGTCCCTCTTATCTCAAGCGTATGAAACTTATTTTACACTAATGCAAGTACACAATGTCTTATTTGTATATTTATCAATTTTATGCAGTATATTTAAAATGTGACCCTGGACCACAAAACCAGTCATAAGTGTCAATTTTTCAAAACTGAGATTTAAACATCATCTGAAAGCTGAATAAATATGCTTTCCATTGATGTATGGTTTGTGAGGATTGGACAATATTTGGCTGAGATACAACTATTTGAAAATCTGGAATCCGAGGTTGCTAATAAATCAAAATATTGAGAAAATCGCCTTTAAAGTTGTCCAAATGAAGTTCTTAGCAATGCATATTACTAATCAAAAATGAAGTTTTGATATATTTATGATAAGAGATTTACAAAATATCTTCATGGAACATGATCTTTACTTAATATCCTAATGATTTTTGGCATTAAAGAAAAATCTATAATTTTGACCCATACAATGTATTTTTGGCTATTGCTACAAATATACCCCAGCGACTTAAGACTGCTTTTGTGCTCCAGAGTCACAAATGTATTGTTTTTATACTTTTATATTGCTTTTATATATTGTTTCATTTCCTTATAAAAGATTTTTTTTTTTTTCTTTTCCTGATTTTCTTAGGCTGTTTAAAATCAACATTTGCAATATTGTGATTCATCCGTGATTCATTGCTTTGGTTTAATGGATCAGAGCTCTTTATTGAAAAATTTTCTGAAATCCCTCTGGAGAAAATGAATGTGACCCAGGACTTCTGAAAAGTGTGTGTCATGGTTGTGCTCTATTAACTCGACTCAAATGGACTTAGGACATCTGAAATTAAAATGTGAGTTCACTTTTTGATGTTGTTAACAAATGGCTGCTTTTCTTGTCTCCGAATTTGGTTTTGCATTGATAGATTTGCATTTTTAGACAACATTTAGCTGTGGTCCATCTTTTTAAAATGTGGTGGTTTTCTGGTTAATCAGTTATCTTACAGTATCTAATCTGAACATCTGCATTATTTACATAGAACTTAATGAGATGGAGACTGTGGGAATAGTGTAAACAGAGACAAATGACCAAATCAAAAGGATTTTTGTTCATTTTCCTTGTACTTAAATCACTTGCTCAGAAGTGTACTCAGATGGTATTAAATATTAATCAACAGAAATCAATAATGAATATTCCAGAGACCCAATGGAGTCTAAAAAAATGGATTCACTTTTTAATGTCACTATAAATTAATCATAACCTCTTCAGTTCCAGAAAACAGTGATCTTGTTCTGCTACACTGTTGCTTTTGTGTCATTTCACACATGCATTATTTTTTCAAGACTTATAGTAGGTGGTTGTGCATCAGTTCCTGACAGAAGGAAACTCCTGCACAGCTAAATTAAACCCCGCTTCACATCTGGTCGAGAATTCTTCAGGGGAAAGAGGTTTTCTAGAACATATTCATGGGAAAACTGATAATAAAGCACTGACCAAAAGAACTGATAGCATCAAACCCATCATGTGAAATATCTTTGTCTCTCACAAGCTCTAAAAATAACCCAAAACATGTGGAAATGTCTTTCCCTTTCGCTCAAGCCAGTCAGTCAGCAGCTCTTCCATGACCTTAAACTTACTAACATCTTGCTGTTTTGTTTTGCAGCATTTGTCATTGCACACAAGAATCAACAAAGTGTCACGACGGCAATATATGCAAGGAAAAAAGACGGTGCAAATTTTATGATGATGTCATCACTGCTGGTTACTTTGTGATTGCTGAACATTCTAAAAATCTCATTCTTCAAAATCTACCTTTAAAGAAGTAGTTCACCCAAAAATGAAAATTTGTATTGCATCACTTGCTCAGCGATGGATGCTCTGCAGTGAATGGGTGCCGTCAGAATGAGAGTCCAAACAGCTGATAAAAACATCACAAGTAATCCACACCACTCCAGTCCATCAGTTAATGTCTTGTGAAGACAAAAGCTGAGTGTTTGTAAGAAACAAATCCAGCATTAAGACATTTTAACTTTAAACTGTTGCTTCCAAATTATTTAGTTCATAATCCATAATCACGCTTCCTCCAGTGAAAAAGTCCATCTCCTGTTGTCTCTCACTTCAAAATCCAGCCACATATTTGTTTAGAGCTGTTTTGGCTTGATCTGTGCAGATTTCTCTGCTGATTCAGACCAGACCACTTTTTCATTGGATGAAGAGTTATTATGGATTATGGACTTGTATTTTAGTTAAAAACATCTTAATGATGGATGTGTTTCTTACAAACATGCAGCTTTTTGTTTCACAAGACATTAACTGATGGACTGAAGTGGTGTGGATTACTTGTGAATTATTGTGATGTTTTTATCAGCTGTTTGGACTCTCATTCTGATGGCACCCATTCACTGCAGAGCATCCATTGCTGAGACACTGATGAAATGACA